>JANFOE010002758.1:0-130000 GCA_025667525.1 Glebionis coronaria
ATATATATATATATATATATATATATATATATATATATATATATATATATATATATATATATATATATATATATATATATATATATATATATATATATATATATATATATATATATATATATATATATATATATATATATATATATATATATATATATATATATATATATATATATATATATATATATATATATATATATATATATATATATATATATATATAAATATATATGTACAGTGGCGTTATCGTAGTGACCACTCTTAAAATAAAAACAATAAGAACCGATTTAAACCGTTAGATTATCAATAATGATGAGATTTGATGAATATTTAAACCAATGGCATTTTTGTAATGAATCTAAAAACTAGTGGCACATTATTTCATTAAAATCAGGTGACTGCCTTAGTATGATTATTAAATTTGAGTTATTGGAAATAAGGTTCTACCATCTTTTTCTTTTCTATTTAAACGTAAATCTCACATATTAATGGATGATGATTTTTTAATACTTATATTTGTATTTGATTATGTAGTCTTTGTTATATTGTCTTACCATTATTTTCAAGTAAGTATGATACACGTTTATTTGTGGCACATATTTTTTCATGATAACCATAACACTATTAAATCTATATAAGAGTGACATGTTTGTAAAAGCAAAGTTAATATTAAGTTACGTTTTTATTCTTTGTGCCCAACTTAAAAAAAACCTAATTAAAATTTATAAAAGACCAAATGATATGTACCGGAGAAAAAAATACACAACCAACTAAAAAAAGACCTATATGATACGTATAAGAATAAATACATAACCAATTATAAGAAACCCAAGTGATACGTATCTCAAAAAAATACATAACCAACTAAAAAAATAACGCAAGTGATACGTATTGAAATATCTACAACACCAATTAAAAAAGACTCAACAAATATGTATCAGTATAAATACTAAAATAAAAGACTCAACTGATACATTTCCAAAAAATACTAAAAAAGAACCAAGCAATGCGTATAAAAAATACAAATACGCAACCAACTAAAAAAATTGAGGTGATACATATCCTAAAAAATACACAACCAACTAAAAAATGACGCAACTGATACGTATCAGAAAATACACCACCAACTAAAAAAGACTCAACAAATATGTATCATTATAAATACTAAAATAAAATACTCAATTGGTACATTTCCTAAAAAACAAAAACAAAAACACCTAAACGATACGTATAAAAAAGTATAAAAAATACAAATACGCAACCAACTAAAAAAATTAAGGTGATGCATATCCTAAACAATATATAACCAACTAAAAATCATAACTGATACATATCCGAAAAATACACAACTAACAAAAATAAAAGCCAAATGACACGTATCCAAAAAATACACGACCAACTAAAATAAAACTCGAGTTACACGTATCCGAAAAATACACGACCAACTAAAATAAAAGTCAAATGACACGTATCCAAATAATACACGACCAACTAAAAATCCAAGTATCCGAAAAAAATATCAAATACAGCAAGACTTGAATTACCAACTATAAAAAAGTGATGCAATGCGTTTATAAAAAGAATACACAATGAACTACTCACCTCTGACCAATATATCATGTATTTGTAAAGCACCCACATTCAAATTGTTATTTCCAAAGGTATGCCTAACATATATGTCTGATAATTACAAGTTCAGGGAACGTATCAACAAGACCCTAAAATTTGAACCGCTATAATTAAAAAATTGATCTCGCTAAGCAAAATTGATGTATACGAAACACCAAACTATGTAAATTGACAGTCAGGAAACTTAACCTTAAACTATGCAAAAAAATACCGTCGGAGAAAATTGCAACTAATTATGTCATTAAAAATGCACCCGCCACAATGTATACGGAACACCAAATTCTGTTTACGGCGACTGGTTTTGTCGAAAACGTGACTAATTAACAATGCACCATTGCTGGCCACTTCCGGCGAAAGGACAACCGACACATTTATACCGCGTTAGGGATGCGTCGACGACCATATTTGTGTTAAAAATCCAAATTCTCTGCGTAATAAGTTATTGGCAGAGATGGAGAATGATTTGGGGAAAAAAGAAAGCATAAATCTTGTGTTTTATTTGAAAAAGATGAGCACATACGGTTGCGAAAATAGAGAAAGGGCGATTTTTTTCTTCTCGTTGGTTACTATTATTATGAGGAGAGATGCTAAAATTAAGCTTTAATAATATATCAAGATGAAGATTGAAGAGGAATTACCTAAGTGCCCTTCTAATTTCTCTTTTAATTACTATTTTGTTTAAAACTAAATGACACTTGTTACAATTATGTTGGTTCTTATTGTTTTTACCTTAAGAGTGGTTCTTACATGAACGCAAATATATATATATATATATATATATATATATATATATATATATATATATATATATATATATATATATATATATATATATATATATATATATATATATATATATATATATATATATATATATATATATATATATATATATATATATATATATATATATATATATATATATATATATATATATATATATATATATATATATATATATATTTATGATTTGAAACAACACTTTTTAATCTAGTCATATCCTAGTCACATCTTTAAACCAATAGAATTTGAGAAATTCCTAGAAAATCTCCATTTTCCACGTTATTTGTGATTTGAAATCGCACTTTTCTGAAACTGCGTTTTGGAAACGCTATTTTGGAGCTTTTCTGAAACTGCGTTTTGGAAACATTGTTTTAGAAATAGCGTTTTCGAAGCAACGCAGTTTTGTAACCTGCGTTTTCGAAACGCTATTTTGAAAATTGCATTTTCAAAACACAGCTTTTGATTATTTCCGTTTTCCTTAGAAAAAGGCCATTTGCAAGAATTGAACATGTGACCTTTCGTTTAGGGGTAATCAAACTTACCAACTTGCTATGGTAAGGTTTTTGTTTAATTGTTACTAACTCATTGATGAGATGGCATTTATACATGATCTCATCGTTCTTTTCGGGCTTTAAATACATTAAAATGTCATAAAATACCATATATATGCTTGTGTTTGTTTACTTGTGTATTTTAGGTATGGATATCGTGAAAAAGACAAAAGATCACAAGATACAAGGAAAAACGGACACGAGAAACGAAGCCGTACAAAGAACCGGGCCCTAATTCATGAAATATCCAACATTTATCCTTGAAGACTTGAAGATGTGCAAGTTTGATCCTCAATGAATGAAGAAATGACACTTAAAACCCTTGTATATTGATAATTACAAGTTTGGTCCTATAAGTTTGTCAAAATTACACAAATGGTCCTTCAACTTTGAAGAAATGGCAAGTTTAGTCCCTCAACAATTCTAAATTGTCATTAATGGTCCCTCATGAAGCCAAAGACACATTGAAGACCTTTGAAGATCAACAAAGTCCAAATTCAGCCCTTGAAATATGCAAAAGTTCCATAAATAACCCTTGATTCCTTTTTTCCAAAGTTTGGTGCCAAAACTGCCAAGTTGTGAAAGTTAAAAAACAAAGGAAACACGTTTTGTGCCAAAATAAATTTGCTATACAACTTTCCCAAAAAACAAAGGACCAAAAGTGACAAGCTGAAACTTCAAATCCCTAAACACGCGGGTAACACTTACTGTTTGGATTTTTACCATCAAGAACACAACTTTTACCCAGGATTAAAAGGAAGGAAAACAAAGGGGAAAACAAAATTGGCTATACCCACGTGTGATTCACATCACCTCAATCAAATCCCACAACAAAAACCTTGAATCCCACTACCAGAATGATACCCCCATTCCCACTCACAACACGACACCTGACATTTGATCATGACCTGGCAAAATCAAAGGCCTCAAATCATTACTTGGTCACTAAGCACTAAACAAACGTCCAGGATTCACCCAAACCAGCTGGCAACACACCTAGAAGATTCTGCAAGGATAGAATAGGAAATTCAGTTGCTAGGGTTTATGAATAGTGCTAGCATGGGCATTTGCCTATAAAAGGAGACCTCAACATGTGAGAGTCCCTTTGTTCCAGTTTTAGGCTATTAAATCTTTGTAATTCCTTTTTAATTAATAAAATTTGATTTTCTGAATTTTGAAAAATCTCTTTTATATTTTGTTAAAAGTTGGTGTTAGAATAGCATGATTCTGAGTTCCATATACATGTTTGAAGGTTTTTGAGGCAAGGTTTTAAGTGATAAGGCTTGTGCTTCAAAAATCAGAAAGTTTGGTATCCTTTAATCTCACTTTTGTGGTTTGTTCTTCTTATCAGCTTGGAAGCTGGTACTTGTTCTGCTAGTACCTCAGCTCAAACAATCCAGGGCCTGGATGTAGGTCTTGGAGGTTCGCATCTTCTTCCCTTTTCATTTTCTCTCTTATTTTTCTGAATTTTGTGATATTGGCTTGTTTGTGCTTGAATCTGTGATTTGATGGTTGATTATTGTTGCTCTGGTGTTGTTTGATGATATTTAAGTGTTTGAGGTTTGATTTGTGGTTTGAATCTGCATGATCCTTTGAAAAGTTGTGAAAACAGGTTTTTAAGGGGTGTTTGGGTTAACTGCATTGATTAGATTTGTGGTGTTTTGAGTTGAAGTTTGTTGTTGCTATTGACTAGTACTTGTGTATCTGATATACTTGGTTGCTTTGGTGCTCATTTTGTGGTTTGAAACACATAGATTCATAGATTGGGTATAAAATCTTGTTTACTTGGTGAAATTGACTGAAATTTAGGGGACACCTAGATCTAAACATAGACTAGGGTTAACAAGTGTTAAATCTAGGTTAACTACACCAGGAAAGAAGTATTTGAGGCCTGAAATTGGATCTAGTGTCACATAGATCAGCAAAATAGTTTCTGCATATGCACCTTGTTCATCAGTAACTTTTTGTGCTTTGATCTTGTTGTTTACTTTGATTCAGTGTTTGTTATAAGTTGATTTGTGCTTATTTATAGTTAATATAGCTTGTGTATGCATCCTGTTGAGTTTTGTTGGCTTATTCTTGCTAAATCTGCTTATTAAGTGCATAACTACTTATTTCCATGTCTGAGCATGATCTGGTGACTGTTTGATCATTTGTGGCTTATTGTGTGAACCAAATTTGGATTTTCTTGTTGCTATTGACTCCTTGTGATTCACTGATCACAAGGGTGCCCTTGTTTCCAATTGAATCCAACAAAAACTCTCTAAAAAGCTTAGTCAAATAGTCAAAGCAGTGGGAACTCCTTTCCCCTGTTGGTTACCACTGCTAGTGTTAAATTAATTTCAGCTTATCAATAAGCTATAATAGCTTATTTTAACCAGCAACAACTTGGATTTTGTAATAGGTGCTCATTATTTGACCCATTTGTTCATACTGGAGCATTTGGTGGGTTGACGTTAGGGTTTGACTAGAAAACCAACTTAATTGACTTTTTCATAAGTGCTTATTGGCTTATTCTGGCTTATTGGTTTTGCTTATTGGAATTTTGTTGATTGTTTTGGCTTATTGAGTCCATTTGTGATCTTTTGCAAGTTGAATCAAGTCCTAAGGTGCCTTATTTCTCAAAAATGACTATTTTGTCTTTTAGTGAAATAATACTTTGCTTATTTCTGGTTTATTGAGTGTGCTTTTTCAAAATTTCTTTTTACAGATCTCATAAGCATCCTAAAAGAAGGTTGTGTGTCAAATTAGAGCTTACTGCATTAGCTTATTGCTTAATAGGCTAAAAAGCCCAATAAGAATAAGTTGTTTGCTTATTAAGCTGTGATAAGCTCACATTCAGCTTTTGGGCCTTTAGAGTTTTGTGCTTAGAATCAAATTTTGAGTCAGATTGGGCTTTTCCAAGTCAATTGGGCCAAGTTTGACTTTTTAGGCTAAAAAGCCCATTAAGGTTGACTGTTTTTGGTTTTGGCCCATTTGAGGGCCCAATAGGGGTATTCTGGTCATTTCACTTTGATTTTCTGTTTACTTAGGTTAAAATTAACTAGTTTGCAAGTTTTTAGAATTTTTAATAATTTTTGGATTTTTAATATTATTTTATTATTATTTTTCAAATTTCACATTTTCCAACTTTTTACATTTTTCATAGCTTAAGTACATTAAAATAGGAATTTAGCAACTTTGAGAATAATTTTATCACTTTTAGATTAATTTTTATAATTATTTTAAGTTTTAATAGTTTTTAAATCATTTTAAATAGTTTTTATTATTTTAAAATTTTCTAAAAATAGTTCTTAATCTTTTTAAGTCATTTTAGAGGTTTACCAATTGAAAAATCTTTATTTGGTCTTTTTGATAATTTATTTGATTTTTAGGGCTTTAATTAGCATTTAAAAATTCAATATTTAATTATTTAAAAGGTTTGAAAAAGTTTTGATCATTGGTAAACTCTTAGTTTATTAATTTTGATTTTTGGTGAATTTTTGGTAATTTTTAGAATTAATTTTTATTTTTGTAGTTTTTAGGGTTTTACGTTTTGTCGTCGTAGTATTATTTTCACGTCTTCGTCATCTTCTTTTCTCATCCCCTTCTAAACCAAATATTAATCTCAAATCATTTACATCTTAGTCACACACATATACCTCCTTGGGAAACGAACTTCATCGGGTCATTAGTGCTTGATTTTCCTAAATCATCACTTAATACTTACCGCTTTTACGCTCCTTTTCCTAAAGGTCGTATTTTACCACAATCATTTTGGCGCCGCTGCCGGGGAGGTGTGTCGTGATTAATTTGCATTGTTGTTTTTAATATTAACCATAAATAGTATTTGTATTAGTAGAAATCTACTAATACGTATTATCGGTTTTCTTGGTTTTTCTTGTGAAAATATTATTACTACATTGTATTAAGTATCACAACAAATAAACAATATCTCCAAAAGTGTGAAAACACAACCTTAATTGGGATTTGATCTCCTAATTATTGTATTCGACAAACAAAAATAAAAAGGCAAAAATAGATAAATACTTTCGTGAAGCTCGATTTTGAAAAATACAAACTATAAGGTGGGTATAAGGCGGGTATTATAAAATATACCCTAAGGAAAAAGGCTCTTAAGTGCTTCGTGCCGCCTCGTTTCCCCGCTTGCTTGTGAGTATTTTGAAATTGAAGGCTAATCGAGGGTTTTGCCGCCCAAAGTATTATTACGTATATTATATTTGCTTGGTTTCTTTGTGATTAAACCCTCTTGAACAATTTGGTTTTCACCAAAGTTCTAAAGTCATTCGAAGGCGTTCACTCCACGTGATCGTTTTCATTCCTTTGAGGCTTCTTTAATCAAGAGTTTGATTCGAGGAGAGATTTTGTAGATTGTTGTCTACGAAGATACACCAAAATCCAAAAAAATTAAATACAATAAAAAACACAAAAGAATTGAAAATTCACAAAACACCCAAAAGAATCTTCTTTGCTCACCTCCCATTCTTCGTGAAGTTTATGATCACTCGTAATCAAGCAAAACGAGCTCGTAAACGTCTTCAAAAGCAAGCCAATCAAGAGACGTTGATTGTAGAACAACCTCCAATTGTTGAACCTATTGTAGAACAAGAAGTCGTCATGGCTAATCGTACTATGATGGAGTTGCTACAAGCACCCACCGAGGGTTTTGGAGAGACTATTGTGATTCCCGCCATCCTTGCGGAGAATTTCGAGATTAAGACGGGTTTAATGTCGATGTTGCAAGCAAATAAGTTTAGAGGTCATGAGAAAGACAACCCGCACTATCACATTAGGAATTTTAATTGTCTCACCGCTACTAGCAAGTTTAAGGATGTTCCACATGACGCCATTAAGATGATGTTGTTTCCATACTCGTTAGATGGACCCGCAAAAATTTGGCTTGAGAAAGAACCGCCAAATTCGATTTTGACATGGGGTGATCTCGTTTCTAAGTTTGTGAACAAGTTTTTTCCACCATCTAAAACAACACATTTGAAAAATGAGATTTCACGATTTGTGCAAAGAAATAATGAAAGTTTTTCAATGGCATGGGAACGCTTTAAAGAAATGTTACATGAATGTCCACACCATGATTTTTCGGAATTGCATCAAATTGATACTTTTTATAATGGGCTTAATGATCATGAACGAGATTATTTGAATGCCGTCGCGGTTGGTAATTTTTTGTGCAAGACGACCAATGAGGCTTTACAAATCATCGAGAATAGATCTAAGGTTTATAGCCCTCGTAACACACCGAGTGTTGCCAATTTGGGTTCGTCTTCGTCGTCATCGTCTCGTAGCATTAACGCCTTACATGATGAAGCTAATGAGGAAAATCGGTTTTTTGATAGATTTGCTAATCTTATGTCCCATTGGAAAGCTCAAGAAGCTTCAAATTCCGCTTCGGTTAAAGCAATTGCTAAGAGTTGTTTGTCTTGTGGTGGAGCTCATGATCTTTCCGAGTGCATTACCGCATATGGTAACACTCCGAGTGCTTATGTAGCAACAGGAACTTACAACCAAAACGGCCAAGGTTCCCGCCAAAATCAAGCTCCACCAAATCAAAATGCTAATAACTATCGAAACAACAACCAAGGTGGTAATTACCAAGGCAATTCACGTAACTACAACAAAGGGAATTATCAAAGTGGGAATGGACAAGTCACTAATCAAAACCAAAACCGTGATTTTCAAAACACTACACAAGGTTTTCAAAATGCTCACACTAAAAATCTTCAAGGAGAATTTTTGGATTATGCTAAAGCAAATGATGCTAAATTTGATAACATGCAACGTGAGATGATTAGCTTAAGATCCGAGTTGAAAAACGAGCTTAAAAATGAACTTGCTAATGAACTTAAAACTCATGCAAATAAAATGGAAGGAAATGTCAAACGTCTTTAACAAAATCAACAAAAGATGGAATTAGGACAACATGAGATTAAGCAAGAGTTATTAAAAGCGGATGCTAGGCAATAAAAATTTGAGGACCGAATGGCTAAGATGTTTGAAGCAATCATGTGTAAACCCTCTTCCTCGGGTGGTCTTCCTAGTGATACCATTGCAAACCCGAAGGGAGAAATGAAGGTTATTACTACACGAAGTGGTAAAACTTTCAAGGAACCAATCTCTCGACCAAGTACTTCTACGGAGAAGGAAATCGAGAAAGAACCCGAGGTGATGGTCGAAAAGGAGCACATTACAATCCCACGAAGTACCGCTCAAACCACACCTACGGTTGAACCAATACCAATTGTGGAACCTGAGTTTCCAAGGTCGTTGCCTAATGACCAACCCACACCACCTTTACCCTACCCTTCGAGACGAAACAAAGAGAAATTGCAAGAACGTAACAAACAACAAATCGAGCTTTTTATAAAAATGTTTCAACAAGTGCATTTTGATGTGAGTTTAGCCGACGCGTTGTTATATATGCCTCGTTTCGCTTCCACTTTTAAAAGTATGATGAGAGATAAGGAAAAGCTTTCAAATCTTGCTAATTGTTCTTCGGTTTATCTTAACCGCATACCGGAAAAAGTTGGTGACCCCGGAAAGTTTCTCATTCCTTGTGACATACAAGATATGAAAGAATGCCTCGCCTTGGCCGATCTTGGTACGAGCATTAATTTGATGCCATTTTCCATTTGGAAATCGCTTTCGCTTCCGGCTCTCATTCCTTCGAACATGTCTATCGAGATGGCCGATCATTCTACGATTTTAGCATGTGGAGTAGCCGAAGATGTTTTCGTGAAAGTGGGGAAGTTCTACTATCCCGTTGATTTTATAGTAGTTGACATCCCCGCGGATCCTCAAGTTCCTCTAATTTTAGGTCGTTCATTCTTAGACACTTCGAGATCGCTTATCGATGTTCATGCAAGAACTATCACTTTGAGATTCAACGAAGAGGAACTTGTTATAAACGCTACTCAAAACTCGAAACCTTCTCATGTTTATGCAATCGCTACCATCAATCACATTGACATCGTTGATGTGGTTTGCGATGAGTTTTCACAAGAAGTGTTAGGTTTTTCTGATAGCTCGTCAAGTGGCAATCCCACTATTTTGGATCCGATTCTTGCTAATTCCACACCAAATCTCACTCCATTCCAAGGAGGCGATCTCACTTCAAATGAAATCGACAATGAAGATGAGGTGTTGATTAGTTATGATACTTCTATTCCACCATTTCTTCCGCCGATGGAAGTTATGAGTGTTGAACCAAAATCTTCAATCGAGGAACCACCTATCCTTGAACTGAAAGATCTTCCTTCTCACCTTGAATACGCATTCTTGGAAGGTGATGACAAGTTGCCGGTTATTATTGCAAAAGGTCTTCCTATTGATGAAAAAACCGAGCTCTTGAAAGTTCTTAAGGCTCATAAAGGGGCAATTGCGTGGAAAATATCCGACATTAAGGGTATTGACCCAAAATTTTGTACTCACAAGATTTTAATGGAGGAGGAATACAAACCCGCAATTTAAAGTCAAAGAAGGGTGAATCCCAAAATTCACGATGTCATTAAAAAGGAAGTGTTGAAACTCCTTGACGCGGGAATGATTTATCCTATATCCGATAGCCCATGGGTGAGCCCAATCCATTGTGTCCCTAAAAAGGGAGGAATGACCGTTGTGCCTAATGAAAACAACGAGTTAATTCCCACTCGTGTTGTGACCGGTTGGAGGGTGTGTATTGACTACCGAAAGTTAAATGACGTCACTCGTAAAGACCACTTTCCTTTGCCCTTCATGGATCAAATGTTGGAGCGACTCGCGGGAAATGAATTCTATTGCTTTTTAGATGGTTTTTCCGGTTACTTTCAAATACCTATCGACCCTCGTGATCAAGAGAAGACTACGTTTACGTGTCCTTGTGGAACGTTCGCTTATCGTAGGATGCCTTTCGGACTTTGTAATGCATCGGGTACGTTTCAACGGTGTATGATGGCAATTTTTCTCGATATGATCGAGAAGTCGATGGAAGTGTTTATGGATGACTTCTCGGTGTTTGGCAATTCGTTCACGTCGTGTTTATCTAATCTCGAGCAAATGTTAAAACGTTGTGAAGAAACCAATCTTGTGCTTAATTGGGAAAAATGTCATTTTATGTGTAAACAAGGAATCGTCTTAGGACATAAGGTGTCGAAAGCGAGGATTGAGGTCGATAAAGCTAAGGTAGACGTCATCGCCAAGTTACCTGATGAGACTGCAATTATACATAGTCTCATCGTCCAAATCAAGCTTAAAACGTTTAAAATATCGTCAAAATACCCAAAAATATGCTTGTGTTTGTTCATTGTGTATTTTAGGTACGGATATCATGAAATCAACAAAAAATCACAAGAATCAAGCAAAAACGAACACGGGAAACGAAGCCGCACAAAGAACCGGACTCGAATCATGAATTTCCTTTAAAGTCCTTGAAGTTTGAAGATTTGGCAAGAATGGTCCCTCTACTTTTGAAGACTTGTCATATTATACCCTTGTAAAACCACAAAATTACAATAGGATCCCTAATATTTCAAGAATACTCATTAATGGCCCTTGAAGATAACTTAAATTGCAAGTATAGTCCTTATCCAAAGTATTGTGATTTAATTGTGCCACAAATGACAAGGTGATCAAAGTATAATACAAAGGGAGTGAAGTTTTAAGCTGTGAATCTTTATTTGCCAGTTTTTGTGAAGATTAAGGGGCAAATGTGTACAAACCAAACCCAAACCCGGTTTACCCAACCCATAATCCACCACATCACCCTACCTATTAACTAATATCATTTATTATATTAGTTAATTCTAATACTTGGTAAAACATTACTGTTTAATCATCACACCCCCAAATCCCTCTTTCAAAACCCACGAACCCTAATTCCCTATATCCACTATGACCAAAATTAAAACCCCCACTAATCCAGATCGATGATTAACCATTAAGCAATCCCAACCCCACTCTCATTTTTGCATCCACGTCACCTATGTGGTCCATACAACCCTCCCCTGAACAAGTCCTTTTCCCCCTTTTTCCAAAACCCGACAAGATCAATAGATTGTAACAACTCCTTGTTCCCAAAGGATGAATAAACGCTCAAGATCAAAGATTCCAGCTGGATACATCACATGGGGATGGCAGATTTACAAGAGGGCATCATTGACCAAGAAGAAAATCAAGAATCAAGGGGCAGAATTGGTAGTTCATAACTAGGGTTTGTTATCATTGTATTTTTTTTTTAATTTTATTTTGAATTCTAGAATAGTCTATCTTGTAGTATAAATACAAGGTGCCTGTACCTTGTATTCTTGTTCCAATTTTTTTTCTCAAGTTTGTAATCCGAATTTTGAGTAATGAAGAATTGAGTTCCATTGTGTTTTTTTTAAAATTCCATTTACTTTCTTGCAAACTTTATTTTTCTAGCATTTATCAAATATCAAATTCTGATATTTGAGATCCACTTTTAGATAAGCAACTTATAACTTATTGAATAAGCTATAAGTCGGTTCCTAATAGTGTTTAAATTCAGTTGGTTCTCTTTACATTTTACTTGCAAAAAGTTTTCATTGCCAAAGTTTTGTTAAAAATCAAGTTTAACTATTTTTTTTTGTACCTTTTACTGTAGCATAAGCCCAAATAGCTACAGCTTATCTGACAAATAAGTTGTGCATATTGAGCTTATTGCTCTTGTTATCCCTTGTTACTTTGTTCATGTTTCAGGTTCCAAGAAGCTTGGTATTTTGTTGATGTGTTTTCAAGAAATTCCAAGTCCTAGTAGATGGTTTCCATGTAGATTACACTTGGTGATAAGCTGATGTTAAGTTGATGTTTTGAGGAGATAAACTCAAAAAGGTCTTAAGGAGTGCATATAGTAAGATTAGGCTGAGTACTGCACTTAGACTCAATGTAAGTACTCTTAAATCCTTTTTACGTGTTTTGCTTGAAAAATTTCAGCTTATGTTATTTGCTTATCCTGCTTGATAATGTTGTCGATGCTTATTTGCTCATAAGCTTGTTGTTTTTCTGTCAATTTATGGTTAACTTTCTGTTTTGAATGCTTTTTTTTTCTTTTCACTTTTCACTTTCCATGTCTTGATTTTAATCTTAGATTATAGTCATTAGTTTAATTTTCATTATTTTAACTAGTGTTTGGAAGTAGTTAATATTCTGTCATAAGATTAGGTACTTGATTTAAGCTTGATTGCCCTATGTTTCTGAGGTTAGTATAAGCGGTTCTCAACTTTTGTTTCATTGACTTGTATCAAAAATCAAAATATTAGTTGCTTGGTGTTTTCTACAAATTCTAGATCAGTAGGTATTGGATCTTTTGCTTTTGTTGGTATTGTAGTTTGTAATTGCGTGTTTTGTGTTTATTTGAAGTTGCTCGACTGTATGTATTTTTGTTTAGACCTGGTGCCCGTTTGATTTAATCTTGCTCACTTTCGCTAACTATTTTTGCCTATTTGAGGTATAACACATGAGCATCTATTGTAAGAGCAAGAGTAGGATTTGGACTTTAAATTTTGGTGTGCACTTAGTGTTAGTAGAAAGCTTAATCTGTTTCATATTAAGTTAGAGTTTAGAGTTTTTTTAGGATAGCTTATTAGGCAGTTGAAATTCACATAGGTGTATTTAAGCGACTGTTACTGTTCATCCAATAGCTTTGCATTTGATTTTTTATTTTCTGCCTATAAATTGTGGTAAGTGTTTGGTTTTTGTGATATCGTGATTGGTTGCTTCTGATAAGTTAAATTCGTTGCTTATAAAGACACTATAGCCAACTGTTATATTGTGATTTCTGTCCAAGCCAAAAAGATAAGAAAAAAAAGTCACAGAAACTGGCAGCAGGGTATTGAACCCCTGACATCCAGTGCACTATACCAGACGCAGCACACCCTCCAAATAACCATCTACTCTGCTAGCACATTGTGTTCTCTATACCTCTTCTTTTTGTTTTATACAGTTAGCAAGCAAGCTGTCCAAAAAGAGTAATCTGTCAAAAAGTGTTGCAGGTGGGTGTTGAACCCCAGACCTGCACACATGTAACAGACACAGCAAGCAACATATGAATCAACTGCTCTAGTGTTCTATTGCGTTATTACTTCCTGTTATTTCCTTTTTATACCTTTTTTTGGTCATATATAAAAAAACAGCCAAAAAGGTACCTCAGTGGGTCCTGAACCCCTGACCTTAGTACAACAACTGACACAATGGCCACCCCATAATCAACTACTCTATGAGAGCTTTTTGTTTTAATCTCCCTTTTACTTTCTTTTATACCTTTCTTTTTATTTTATTTTTAGTTTTATATATATATAAGTTGTAGCTTATTCAAAGGTTTTCGAGCTTATTAGATAAGCTGCTTACTCCAGCTTATTTTTCTTAGATTTTTCATTCACTTAGGCACTTTTCCTCATTTTTTGGGTTTTTATAAGTTAGTTTAATATTTTTAAATCATTTAATTAGTTTTAATCTTAATTAATTCATAAAAAATTATTTAAAAGTTAAAAAAATGTAATTCTTTTTTATAAAATTTTCTTTTATCATATAGGACGTAGGAAAAATAAATTGGTTTTTGTAAAGTTTAAAATTTGATATTTTGCTTTAATATCGCGTCTTTTTTTTGTGTTTTCGTACTATTTTCGTTCAAAATTAATAAATTTAAAAGTTTTCAAATTTTTTGGTTTGCGTATTTTTCTTAGTTAGGATTTTTATAACATATTAGTGATTTTTAATTATTTTTTAGGTGAAATTTTTCGTTGGGTCGCGTTTTTACGTTCGTACGTTCGCGTGTTTTCGTCCGTTTTAAGCGTAACTCGTTTCCTTTTTCTTTTCTTTTCGTCTTTCTAAAAACGTAATCACTCGATTAAATAACGTATAATATTTTTGGCTAAACACCATACCTCCTCGAGAACGAACTCGATTGTCGTCTTTACGTTTTTCCTAAAACGTATTGATTAATACTTACCACGACTTAGCGTTTGCTTGCTTTTTCCTAAAGGTAAGTAAAACGACTAAAAACCGCAACATCATTACCTCATCCCAAAACCGTTAAGGGAGTTAGGAGTTTCCTAGGCCACGCGGGCTTTTATCGTCGTTTCATCAAGGACTTTTCGAAAATCTCTCGACCTATGACACACCTTCTTGAGAAGGATGCTCCTTTTCACTTCAATGAGGATTGTGTTAGAGCTTTTGAAACTCTCAAAAGGAAACTTACCGAAGCTCCCATTCTTGTTGCTCCTAATTGGGAATTACCCTTTGAAATCATGTGCAATGCAAGTGATTATGCTATAGGGGCCGTCTTAGGGCAACGTTATGACAAGCATTTCCGTCCTATCCACTATGCTAGTAAGACGATGACCGAGGCTCAATTAAAGTACACCACAACGGAAAAGGAATTCCTTGCCGTAGTCTATGTTTTTGAGAAATTCCGACCTTATCTTGTCTTGACTAAAAGCATCGTGTATACCGACCATTCGGCTATCAAGTATCTCTTAGCTAAGAAAGATGCTAAGCCGAGATTTCTTCGTTGGATGCTCCTCCTCCAAGAATTTGATGTCACCGTGCTTGACAAAAAAGGAGCCGAGAATCTAGCGGCCGATCATCTCTCTCGTCTAGAAGATCCTCACAAAGATGTTTTCGAGAATAAGGAAATCACCGAAACATTTCCTCTTGAGACTCTCGGTGTAGTGAATTCTAAAGACACCACCCCATGGTTTGCCGACATTGCAAATTACCATGCGGGCAATTTCATAATCAAGGGTATGACGACACAACAAAAGCGAAAATTCTTTCGTGACGTAAAGTTCTATTTTTGGGACGACCCTTATCTCTTTCGGGTTTGTGCGGATCAACTCGTTCGACGTTGTGTGTTTGGTGCCGAAGCTTCTAATATCCTTAGAGCTTGTCACGAGGGGCCCACGGGTGGTAACCACGGTGCTAATCTCACGGCTAAGAAAGTGTTCGATGCCAACTTCTTTTGGCCTTCTATCTATCGTGATGCACACGCACTTGTGAAGTCGTGTGATTCGTGCCAACGTCAAGGAAAATCGTCTCAACGTGATGAAATGCCGCAAAACATAATTCAAGTGTGTGAGATTTTTGACATATGGGGAATAGACTTTATGGGGCCGTTCCCATCGTCTCATGGCAACAAATATATCCTCGTCGCGGTGGACTACCTTTCTAAGTGGGTGGAAGCTAAGGCTTTGCCCACTAATGATGCTCGTGTGGTAGTGAAGTTTTTGAAGCAACTATTCTCTCGGTTCGGAACCCCTCGTGCTATTATAAGTGATCGTGGAACCCATTTTTGTAATGACCAATTCGAAAAGGTTCTAAAGAAATATGGAGTTACTCATCGTCTTTCTACGGCTTATCACCCGCAAACGAGTGGGCAAGTCGAGGTTTCGAACCGAGCTTTGAAGAGGATCTTAGAGAGGTCAATTGGAGAAAACCGTGCTTCATGGTCCGACAAACTCGATGACGCTTTATGGGCCTTTAGGACCGCTTATAAGACACCTATTGGTTGCATTCCTTATAAGTTATTCTATGGGAAGAATTGTCATTTGCCCATTGAATTGGAGCACAAGGCATATTGGGCCCTTAAGCATGCAAACTTTGACTTGAAGACTGCGGGAGATCACCAGAAAATACAATTGAATGAATTGGATGAATTAAGAGATAACGCTTATGAAAATTCATTAATTTTTAAAGAAAAGAATAAAAAGTTTCATGATTCAAAGATTAAAAACCGGGTTTTTAACGTTGGTGATCAAGTGTTACTTTTTAACTCTCGACTTAAGATATTTTTCGGGAAATTGAAATCTCGTTGGTCGGGTCCGTTCACCATTACACAAGTGTTTCCTTATGGGACCATCGAGCTAGCTCAAGATGATGGTCCTAATTTCAAGGTGAATGGACATAGGCTTAAGCACTACTTTGGTGGGGAAATTCCTTCAATGGTTGCCCTCGACCAAGTCACCTTCCCCAATGATAATTAGCATTGAGGGGATCGAGTCGAGCTCATGACTCGGTAATCAAAAACGAGGTGCCTCGTGGGGGAGATCCCATGCTTATCCTTTATGCTTACTATTCACTAATAAGGGGACTTGTACCCTTTCAACTCGTTGTCTCGTGGTTGTTTGTGATTGTGTCATCTAGATCATCATCATCATCTACGATTGAAGACTCTCGTGTTCGTTTACGTGAGCCTCCATCGTTTGCTTGAAGAAGTTTTTCACGAATCCATTGACATATCCTTTATTGTTCTAACAACTATCTTTTAGCATACTTAATAAACGGCTTTAGATATATTGTTGATCACCCTTTCCATGCTAGATCCTAAGCATTCGACTCTTCGTCTCTAGTATGGGGGTGCTCCACCATTAGACTCGAAACATTGAGGACAATGTTTACTTTTAGTATGGGGGGGTGAATAGGTACTTGCTTTGCTACGCCCTCACGCTTTCCAATTTTCAATGTTTTGTTTTGTTGCTAATAAAGCTAAAAATGGCCAAATTTTAAAAATTTTCTTAGTTTTCATAAGTGTTTTTAAGACACGAATGTATATTTTCCGATGGGTAGAATAAGAGATAATTTTTGACTTGATGGGCATTTGGAGCCATTTACATTCCTTAACCCGCTCAATTCAAGTTTTGCTAGACTTTTATATAGGGAGCTTTAAAACGCGAAAGTCTTAACTCATACGGGTTAAGAACAAGAACTTTTCGCAAGTTCCTATAATTGATCCTAGAAAGTCACTTATCAAGGGAACTATAAAATGCATTCTCTAAACTTGAGAAAGTCCAAGAAAGTGCAAGATCCTATAGGTGGCTTGAAAACCCAAAACTTTGATTTGATATAGTCTTAATGAAAGCTAATCCAAATTTGGCTTAATTTAGACTTGCATGGCTAAGTATTCACGAGTCTCTTTAATTAGAGGTCTTTATATAGTAAAGAACGAGAGATGATAGAGTTAGACAAGTGATCATGCTAAACGTAGAACATGAAAGTGTTCTTTCAAAAACTCATATGTTTTTAATTGTGGCTTTTTCTTCCCATAAGATCAATGCATTAGGAATAAATCATAATTGCAATAAGTAAGGTCGTACGATTTGAAAGGTTACTTAGCCTCTAGCGCAAGATCGTTTAAAAGTTGCTCGGGGTTGAATAGAGTTCATAGCCAAGGCATAACTTACTGACGCGGGACGCGAAGATTGGTGATTATCCAAAAAGGCCCTAACAAGGCATGAGGAGCTCTATTTTGTTGCTAAAGATCCAAGATGATGTGAAGTATCATTATTCCTAAATCAATATGAAGGATCGAGACACACGAAGAAAAGCAATTACTCCCCTAAAGATCATGGAGAAAGTCTATCCAAAAAGACCCTTAAAAGGTATGAGGATAAATATATCCAAGTCCGAAAAGGAGGCGGATCGTTGTATATCAAAATCCAAAGTAAAGATTGAAGAAAAATGATGAAGTCGTGGTCCAAATATGAAGAATCTCTCAAAAACGTCAAGTGAAGAAATTCCAAATATATGAAGAGAAGAGCATAATTTCAAGAACGTCTTCCTAAGATTTGAAGTATGAAGTACATGCCAAATATCGGTCCGAGAAAGGTCTCAAATCGTGAAACGAGTTATGCCAAGATATGAACTTAAGGAGATACACGAGAAGCCGTTTTAAAAGATTTTGTCCTTCGGCTAACTATCGATTAAATCGTGCTACTTTGCTTTCAGACTAATAACTACTCAAATAAGTCAATATGAATCACTTGTGATCCATGACAAATAGTTAAAAAATGCTAGTAACCCATTTCTTTTTATAATAACTAGGATTGCGGGGAGAAAAAGTACTACACAATTTGGACGTATGAGTAGTGTTAGCATTGTGACTTGTACCAACAATGATCTCATTTTTGCACTTAGCATGGAATGTATGACAATCAAGGATGACGAAGTTTACTCTAAGGGACATTTACTTGTTTCTATTCTTTGACCCTAAAAGTCACTTTCGTGATGAAAATCATACACTATGTCTTTACACATATTCGTAGTATGTTGCAAGTCTTTTACTTTTCAATAAAGGGTAATAAAATTGAACTTTGGTGATGCTTAGATACTTTATTCTAGCATTGCGTGAGGGCACGGCAATGGCTTAGTATGGGGGAGTGATGAGATGGCATTTATACATGATCTCATCGTTCTTTTCGGGCTTTAAATACATTAAAATGTCATAAAATACCATATATATGCTTGTGTTTGTTTACTTGTGTATTTTAGGTATGGATATCGTGAAAAAGACAAAAGATCACAAGATACAAGGAAAAACGGACACGAGAAACGAAGCCGTACAAAGAACCAGGCCGTAATTCATGAAATATCCAACATTTATCCTTGAAGACTTGAAGATGTGCAAGTTTGATCCTCAATGAATGAAGAAATGACACTTAAAACCCTTGTATATTGATAATTACAAGTTTGGTCCTTTAAGTTTGTCAAAATTACACAAATGGTCCTTCAACTTTGAAGAAATGGCAAGTTTAGTCCCTCAACAATTCTAAATTGTCATTAATGGTCCCTCATGAAGCCAAAGACACATTGAAGACCTTTGAAGATCAACGAAGTCCAAATTCAGCCCTTGAAATATGCAAAAGTTCCATAAATAACCCTTGATTCCTTTTTTCCAAAGTTTGGTGCCAAAACTGCCAAGTTGTGAAAGTTAAAAAACAAAGGAAACACGTTTTGTGCCTAAATAAACTTGCTATACAACTTTCCCCAAAAACAAAGGACCAAAAGTGACAAGCTGAAACTTCAAATCCCTAAACACGTGGGTAACACTTACTGTTTGGATTTTTACCATTAAGAACACAATTTTTACCCATGATTAAAAGGAAGGAAAACAAAGGGGAAAACAAAATTGGCTATACCCACGTGTGATTCACATCACCTCAATCAAATCCCACAACAAAAACCTTGAATCCCACTACCAGAATGATACCCCCATTCCCACTCACAACACGACACCTGCATTTGATCATGACTTGGCAAAATCAAAGGCCTTAAATCATTACTTGGTGCTCAACAAACGTCCAGGATTCACCCAACCCAGCTGGAAACACACCTTGAAGATTCTGCAAGGATAGAATAGGAAATTCAGTTGCTAGGGTTTATGAATAGTGCTAGCATGGGCATTTGCCTATAAAAGGAGACCTCAACATGTGAGAGTCCATTTGTTCCAGTTTTAGGCTATTAAATCTTTGTAATTCCTTTTTAATTAATAAAATTTGATTTTCTGAATTTTGAAAAATCTCTTTTATATTTTGTTAAAAGTTGGTGTTAGAATAGCCTGATTCTGAGTTCCATATACATGTTTGAAGGTTTTTGAGGCAAGGTTTTAAGTGATAAGGCTTGTGCTTCAAAAATCAGAAAGTTTGGTATTGTTTGATCTCACTTTTGTGGTTTGTTCTTCTTAGCAGCTTGGAAGCTGGTACTTGTTCTGCTAGTACCTCAGCTCAAACAATCCAGGGCCTGGATGTAGGTCTTGGAGGTTTGCATCTTCTTCCCTTTTCATTTTCTCTCTTATTTTTCTAAATTTTGTGATATTGGCTTGTTTGTGCTTGAATCTGTGATTTGATGGTTGATTATTGTTGCTTTGGTGTTGTTTGATGATATTTAAGTGTTTGAGGTTTGATTTGTGGTTTGAATCTGCATGATCCTTTGAAAAGTTGTGAAAACAGGTTTTTAAGGGGTGTTTGGGTTAACTGCATTGATTGGATTTGTGTTGTTTTGAGTTGAAGTTTGTTGTTGCTATTGACTAGTACTTGTGTATCTGATATACTTGGTTGCTTTGTTGCTCATTTTGTGGTTTGAAACACATAGATTCATAGATTAGGTATAAAATCTTGTTTACTTGGTGAAATTGACTGAAATTTAGGGGATACCTATATCTAATCATAGACTAGGGTTAACAAGTGTTAAATCTAGGTTAACTACACCAGGGAAGAAGTATTTGAGGCCTGAAATTGGATCTAGTGTCACATAGATCAGCAAAATAGTTCCTGCATATGCACCTTGTTCATCAGTAACTTTTTGTGCTTTGATCTTGTTGTTTACTTTGGTTCAGTGTTTGTTATAAGTTTGTAGAAATGCTAAATCGGATCCGGTGGTCTAATGTGGTGGAAATAGGTGGTGGAAGCCATTGATGTCTTAGAGAGAGAGAGGAGAGGTTGAAAGTGAAAGAGAAAATGTATTGAACAATAAACAAATGACAATCAACACCCCTCCTTGGAAGCTAAGGAGGGGTATATATAGTCACGCACACAACCTAAACTTTACAACGAGCCTAGTCTAGTCTAAATGTGCGTGACTATGATAACTAACGAGAATTCTTAAATGTCGTCACATAAAGTGAGTTTCCAAGAATCTTCCCCCATGGGACGACGTGTAGAATTCCTTACAATATTCTTCCTAACAAGTACAAAATGATTAAGAATAAGAGCTTTCTTGAAGCATCCAATGCTGATGAAGTCTTCTGAGTCCTTCGTCTTCAAAACGACTCATCTTTAAAGTAACTTGTAGAAGAAATACTGTAACGGCACGAGCTAAGTAACCCATACACTTCTTGTTAAGGAGAAGCTTCTGAATTAGCTTCCCCCTAATTCATGCCACGTAAACTTGATGTAGAAGCATTTTAAATAGCTTCCCCCTAAACCAACAATCCTCGTAAGCAACTTCAAAGCTTTCAATAAAGCTTAGAATGATTAAGCGCACAGCGGAATCTAACAAGCAAATCCCATCATATAACATGATAATGTTGCTAAGAGGGATTGAAAGTTTGAGGCACACCAAGTAGATCAACAACTTCTCTTCTCACGCTTGAATAATTCTTCTGAATTTTTCTTCCCCCTGAGAGTTCAAGTTATGCATACCAGAAAGAATCAAGACACTTCTTCCCCCACATAGTTGAAGAAGGTAAATCAATCCCAATTATGAAGCTCAAATACTGAAGTGGACACTTTATCCCATTCATGAAGTTGACATCGTAACACCGGAGTCAATTAAGTCCCGGAAATGCACATATCTTCTTCCGGAGATGCACCAGAGTCAATTAAGTCCCGGGAATGCATATAGGATAATGATGATGAATAATTGCAACAATCAAACAATTAAACCTCGAATCAGTAGTGTACCGTTTGGAGATTGATAACGACACGAGTTAAAACACTGATTTTCTCTGCGGCTATGACAAATGTCATCCCGGAATATCTTCAAATCAAAATAAGGTATGAAGTTCATCACGTGTACTCGTCGTGCGTTCAATGTGTCTTCTTATCCCCCCTTGATGGTTTCGAAACTCGGAACCATCAATAAATTTTACGCACATGAACCTAAAATCTCGTGAGAATAATAAATAAGCTGAATTATATATTTTGTGAGAATCAGCTGTTGATCGAAAATCTCTTCTCATAAACTCTCCATGGCCACCTTTACCAACCCACGTGAAAGCAATTTGAAGTGACCACTGAAAGAATGAACCAGATACATCAAACGTGAAGCTGAATAGAAATCCTTCGATCTTGTGACTTAAGCTTGCACTATTGTTGAATGAAGAACGGTGGAGAAATCTCTAAGTACTCAATGCATCACTGAAGAAGTCTATAAGCACAACACCTCTTGAAATTATCCACGTCGACTAAGCGCGTGACACTGATTACAACAATGTAACCCCTTTAAGTGATAGTTATCCGAGTCATCAACCATCCACCCCGAACCCGGAAACCAGATAACCAAGTCTTCATTCTAGGATTAAGCACGAGCAAGTTATCTATTAAAAGATAAAATAAATCCACGCCTTCAAAAAATCCGTCTTCAACGTCACGTAATTAATACCCGATCAAACAAAATCTGTAGCCACTAAAAAATCGCCCATTTTTTCATTGGTCTCGTCAAAATAAATTCTCGTCACAATTGTCTCGTCTTTTTGTCGCGTCACATTTCTCGTCACCCAATCAGTGTCAAGTATAAATTAAAGAACCACAAATGCAATAAAAAAACTACAAATTCAAAAAAGGAACTTGTTTGTTTGAGCATCCATTCTCCTTAACAATGTCTCGACCCGATGACGACCGAATTAAAACTTAATACACAAAATTTATTTAAAAATTTGTATTTTTAAAAAATTTGTGTGTATGTTTTATCAAAACACATTAACACACGGCTCAAATCATTGAATATTTTAAAACAATGTGAGTCCATCACATTTTTTCAGCCCGTGTGAGTTCATGGCCCAAATCTCATACCCGGTCCAATTACTGGGATATAACTCCCAATCCCACCCTAAATTCACTCAGTATACCCTAAACACTTCTTAGTTTAATCCGCCTCCCCACCTAACTTCTCTCACACCTCCATCTCATATCCTCCGTCCCCCAAAAACTCATCTAATCTCTTCATCTATCCCAGATGTACAAACAAATCATCATTCGAACAGTAACAACCTTAACACAATGCATCACATCACTTCAAACATATGCAAACCAAACCAACTTAATCCAAGGCAAAAAACTACATTCACACATGATCATAAATGATCCACGGATGTAGAACCATAGAAGATGGCTTCAAGATCTATAATTGATCTCGGGTAGGTTGCAAATTGAATTGCATGTGTTGTTTTATGTGTCAAATCGAAGCAAAGACTGTATTTAACAGATTTGTTAAATACTTTCTTATTATTCGAATATTAAAAGAGGATGTCCTTCGAAATAAATCAGTGATGAGAGAGTCTTGTTTCAACTAAATCATAAATGAATCTAGGAATTAAGCAAACGAGACGTAATCTGAGATTTTATTTACGTTACTGTTTGAGTTTGTTTTAGTGTTCGAGTCTAGATGAAATGGGATTAGGAGACGATGGGTTAGGATAGATTGTGGTGTAGTTGTTGGTGATATAAGGTTGGATGTGAGTCGACTCAGTGAGTTTAACTGAGTCAACTCGGTAATGACCGAGTTGACTCGGTTGAGATGGGTTCGGTTTGGTCACAATTTTGGTCATGAAAGATTTAAACTGTCAAAAGTTTTTAACCCATCGGAGTCAAATAAAGTATTCCATCGGAATGTTTTAATAAAGCCCATCGCAATAAAAAAATCCATCGTAATGACTTTCTTAAAACCCATCGCAGTCAAAAGTATATGATCCATCGCAGTCCAAGAAGTCTCATTACGATGGTACCCATTGCGATGGTACCCATCGCAATGGTACCCATCGCAATGGTTACCAGCCATCGCAATATTGGGAAAAAATGGGCAGCATGACGTTATACATATGCCATTGCGATGGGATCAAACCATCCATCGCAATGAGTCCCATCGAATGGGTCCCATCGCAATGAGTCAGTCGACCCATCGTAATGTGTCAAAAATACAACCCATCGCAATCATGCGATCGTACCATGTAGCTGAAATCCAAAAGTGGTCCTTGTTCCTGAAAATCCGGGACAATGAATCTGAATATGTTTTCTGGGTAAATACATCTTCATCTTCAAAAAATGTTACACAACCCAGAAAAACAGTACTTATGAATGTGGACTAAGAACAGGGATACTTCTGAGAATGATAATCCAAGAGACAAAAAAAATGACCAGATATGGTATAAACTGACATATGAGACTGTGACCAGCAGACCAACAAATAAACCATCTCTTTTTGGACAGATTAGGACCAATACACAAATAATATGACACATGATAACACAAGGAAACAGTTTGGACAAAACAATAAGACGTGACAAAATTTTTTGACAAATCAGACAAAAACAATGATATAACGAGACACAAAGAAAGATTAGACCACCAAATCGAATACACGAACACGATCCAAGGATGGAACCGTGGCTCTGATGCCAAATGTAGAAATGCTAAATCGGATCCGGTGGTCTAATGTGGTGGAAATAGGTGGTGGAAGCCATTGATGACTTAGAGAGAGAGAGAGGAGAGGTTGAAAGTGAAAGAGAAAATGTATTGAACAATAAACAAATGACAATCAACACCCCTCCTTGGAAGCTAAGGAGGGGTATATATAGTCACGCACACAACCTAAACTTTACAACGAGCCTAGTCTAGTCTAAATGTGCGTGACTATGATAACTAACGGGAATTCTTAAATGTTGTCACATAAAGTGAGTTTCCAACAAAGTTGATTTGTGCTTATTAATAGTTAATATAGCGTGTGTATGCATCCTGTTGAGTTTGGTTGGCTTATTCTTGCTAAATCTGCTTATTAAGTGCATAACTGCTTATTTCCATGTGTGAGTATGATCTGGTGACTGTTTGATCATTTGTGGCTTATTGTGTGAACCAAATTTTGATTTTCTTGTTGCTGTTGACTCCTTGTGATTCACTGATCACAAGGGTGCCCTTGTTTCCAATTGAATCCAACTAAAACTCTCTAAAAAGCTTAGTCAAATAGTCAAAGCAGTGGGAACTCCTTTCCCCTGCTGGTTACCACTGCTAGTGTTAAATTGGTTTCAGCTTATCAATAAGCTATAATAGCTTGTTTTAACCAGCAACAACTTGGATTTAGTAATAGGTGCTCATTATTTGACCTATTTGTTCATACTGGAGTATTTGGTGGGTTGACTTTAGGGTTTGACTAGAAAACCAACTTAATTGACTATTTCATAAGTGCTTATTGGCTTATTCTGGCTTATTGGTTTTTCTTATTGGAATTTTGTTGATTTTTTTGGCTTATTGAGTCCATTTGTGATCTTTTGCAAGTTGAATCAAGTCCTGAGGTGCCTTATTTCTCAAAAACGACTATTTTGTCTTTTAGTGAAATAATACTTTGCTTATTTCTGGCTTATTGAGTGTGCTTTTTCAAAATTTCTTTTACAGATCTCATAAGCATCCCAAAATAAGGTTGTGTGTCAAATTAGAGCTTATGGCATTAGCTTATTGCTTAATGGGCTAAAAAGCCCAATAAGAATAAGCTGTTTGCTTATTAAGCTGTGATAAGCTCACATTCAGCTTTTGGGCCATTAGAGTTTTGTGCTTAGAATCAAATTGAGTCAAATTGGGCTTTTCCAAGTCAATTGGGTCAAGTTTGACTTTTTGGGCTAAAAAGCCCATTAAGGTTGACTGTTTTTGGTTTTGGCCCATTTGAGGGTCCAATAGGGGTATTCTGGTCATTTCACTTTGATTTTCTGTTTATTTAGGTTAAAATAAACTAGTTTGCAAGTTTTTATAATTTTTTATAATTTTTGGATTTTTAATATTATTTTAATATTATTTTTCAAATTTCACATTTTCCAACTTTTTACATTTTTCTTAGCTTAAGTACATTAAAATAGGAATTTAGCAACTTTTAGAATAATTTTATCACTTTTAGATTAATTTTTATAATTATTTTAAGTTTTAATAGTTTTTAAATCATTTTAAATAGTTTTTATTATTTTAAAATTTTCTAAAAATAGTTTTTAATCTTTTTAAGTCATTTTAGAGGTTTACCAATTGAAAAATATTTATTTGGGCTTTTTGATAATTTATTTGATTTTTAGGGCTTTAATTAGCATTTAAAAATTGAATATTTAATTATTTAAAAGGTTTGAAAAAGTTTTGATCATTGGTAAAATCTTAGTTTATTAATTTTGATTTTTGGTGAATTTTTGGTAATCTTTAGAATTAATTTTTATTTTTGTAGTTTTTACGGTTTACGTTTTGTCGTCGTAGTATTATTTTCACGTCTTCGTCATCTTCTTTTCTCATCCCCTTCTAAACCAAATATTAATCTCAAATCATTTACATCTTAGTCACACACATATACCTCCTTGGGAAACGAACTTCATCGGGTCATTAGTGCTTGATTTTCTTAAATCATCACTTAATACTTACCGCTTTTACGCTCATTTTCCTAAAGGTCGTATTTTACCACAATCACTCATATACTTAAACGTACTAAAATTGAATACCTTTATTTTATGTTTTTAATTTTCGAAATATTTTTTATTAGTTTTCTTTAAGTTTCAAAATTTTTTTGTTTTCTAAATTTCGGATTAAAAACATGTTTCTTTTTAACTTTTTTTTCAATATTTTCAAAAAATCATGAAATTTTCATATTCTAATTTTAAATAGAAACTAGAAACCCCCATATTATCCTTTTCTATTTCTTTTCCCAAATAAAATAAAACATGTTCACATATCTATTTCTAACCCGATTTTAAGTTTTCGTCACTGTTTTAGAGTTTTTTTTCAAAATTTTTATGTTTCGACAGTTTTTCATGTTTTTATCAGTTTTCTTTATGTTTCTTCATTTTTCACATTTTCGTCATTTTTTTATGTTTTTGTCGTTTTTTATGTCTTCGTCATTTATTTTTACGTTTTGGTTAGTTTTTCACGTTCTTGCAAGCTGTTTACGTTTTCGTCAGCATTTTTACGTTTTCGTCAGTATATTTACGTTTCCGTCAGTATTTTTAAGTTTTTTCTTCGATTTAGTCCGTTTTCGTCAGTATTTTTACGTTTTCATCACTAATTCTACATTTTTGTCAGTATTTTTACGTTTTCGTCAGAATTTTTATGTTTCGTCAGAATTTTTTCGTCAGTATTTTTATGTTTTCGTCAGTATTTTTATGTTTTCGTCAGATTTTTTACGCTTTCGTCAGAATATTTGTGTTTTCGTCCGAATTTTTACGTTTTCCTCTGATTTTTTACTTTTTCTTCCGATGTTTTACGTTTTCGTCAATATTTTTACTTTCTTGTCCCTTTTTTTACGTTTTTGTCTGAATTTTTACGTTATAGTCCGATTGTTTACGTTTTTGTCTGATTTTTTTACGTTTTCTTAAACTTTTTTATGTTTTCGTCCGATTTTTACGTTTAAGTCAGGTTTTGACGTTTTCGTTAGGTTTTTTACGTTTTTGTCCGATTTTTTACGTTTAATCTATTTATATACGTTTTTATCAGCGTTTTTACGTTTTTCATCAGTATTTTTACGTTTTCGTCTGTAATTATACGTTTTCATCTGAGTTTTCAAGTTTTCGTCAGTATTTTTACGGTTTTCTCCGAAATGTGCAAAAAATTATGAGAAAAACGTAAAAACGCGGATGAAAACGTAAAAAACGAATGAAAACGTAAAAATACAGACAAGAATATAAAAATACTGACGAAAATGTAAAAATTTGGACGAAAACATAAAAATACTGACGAAAACATATAAATACTGACGAAAACGTAAAAATACTGACGAAAACGTAAAATTACTGACGAAAACGTAAAATTACTTATGAAAACATAAAAATGCTGACGAAAACGTAAAAACGCTGATGAAAACGTCAAAACGATGATGAAACCCTAAAAAGTCGGACGAAAACTTAATAATACTGACGTAAACATAAAAAAAGTTGATGAAAACATAAAAAACTGACGAAAACATAAAAAAGCTGATGAAAACGTAAAAAACTTACGAAAAGGTAAAAAAAGAAGACGGGAAAAAACATATGCAAATGTAAAAAAAGTAGCAAAAACGTGAAAAAAAAAAATTTGATCATGAAACAATGATTGAGAATAGTTTCGTCTAAACATTGTTCATTTTTTTTAAAAATAAAAAATAACATCTAAACCGGTGTTCAAAATTTTCAACTCTAATCTAGAAAAGAAAAACATTTCCTTCTCTAGAAATTTAGAAGCAGAAAATTATGAAAAGTTTTTTACAACTAAACATCTCCTTTATTTTTTGTTTTATTTTTCAAAATATTTTTATTAGTTTTCTTTTTAAGTTTCTAACTTTTTTCTTTACTAAATTTCGAATTAATTTTCACAGCTCAATAATTATCCGAGTGTAAAGGTTTAGACATGTAAAAATTGCCATGGAATAATAAAAATTAAACACAAATACTTGTGTCGGATAAAATATATTTAAATACCCAAAATAACAATTGCTCCTATTAAACTTGCATCATTCCAGTATTGGAAAATAACATAACGCTGTTTTTGTGAAATTTGATATTCTCTTTAAGGTTTATCCGAGTGTAAAGGTTTTTGTTTTCATTAATACGTGTTTATGAGGTTTAGACATGGATTTTTTTATTAATTTTCGAAATATACCTTTTTTTTAAATTCGGATTGAAATTTAAATCTTTTAAAAATATCTATTTTTGACATAAATTTAAGAATCATATTATAGCAATATATCAATTTACGGTTTCACCATCGGGTCAACCCAGTCAAGTCACCGGGTAACAAGATCGATCATTGGGTCAACCCGGTCGAGTCATCGAGTCACGGGTTCATCGTCAATGGTTCATTCATATTAAGAAACAAAATCCCGCCCGTTGACCACAAATAAACGTTATTTAGGCGTAAACTATAACTAAATACTAAAGGTTAAATTACAAATTCAAGAAACTAAAACTACACAACATAAACCCCCAAAACAAGAAAAAAAGCGATCCCGCCCGTTGAGCTGGGTTACGACGCTAGTATATATGTATATATATATATATATATATATATATGTATATATAAATATATATGTATATATATATATATATGTATATATATATATATATATATATATATATATATATATATATATATATATATATATATATATATATATATATATATATATATATATATATATATATATATATATATATATATATATATATATATATATATGTATATATATATGTATATATATATATATATATATATATATATATATATATATATATATATATATATATATATATATATATATATATATATATATATATATATATATATATATATATATATATGTATATATATATATATGTATATATATATATATATATATATATATATATATATATATATATATATATATATATATATATATATATATATATATATATATATATATATATATATATATATATATATATATATATATATATATACTAGTTGCAAAACCCGTCCGATGGACGGGTATGACTTATGGTTGTCGTTTTTTTCTTTTATTTGATAAATATTTGTTTGTAATTTTTTAGTACAACCGTCTTTTCATGCATTATTAGTCGAAATGACTTATTTTGTTGTTTAAGTTTATTATTTACGAAATTAATTGTTTATAACTTTTTTGTTTGGGAAATAATTGTTTGTATTTTTTTAAGCATAAAGTTGGTCATTTAATGCTTTCTTTTGTGCAATTGTTTTTTAATGCATGATTAGTGAGCATGACTTTTATTGAGAAACACTACATCCACTCAAAATTTACAAAAAAAAGTCACACAATGAGTTGTCAAGATTTTGATTGGTTTATTCAAAAGAAAGAGAGAGAAATAAAAACACAAAGCACCAATCAAATCATTGACATGTCATTGTGTGGAATTCTTTGTGTAAAATTTGAGTGAATCTAGTATTTCTCTTTCTTTTATTTGCTTTTTTTAAATATGTTAGATTGTTTTTTTATATATACTACTATATAAAAGACGCATATTTCCTTTCTAACTCCGATCTTAAAACCAAGCTTAAAATTATAATTTCCTTCTTAATTTTAAACCAAACTCTAAGCAAAAAATTAAGATAAACATATAAGATTTGAGCCATTAGATCACTTTTTATCAAATTGATCTCATCCCTTCATTTCTTTTTGTAACAAACTTTTGTAACAAACTAAATAAAACATTTTTTATTTTAAAATTGAAATATCTTTTTATTTTTATGTTTTTTTCATTATCTAATTCCATCATATTTTTTAAAAATTTATTCTCTTTAATTTAACATTCATTTTATATATTTTTATCAAATTTTAGTTTTTTTCAACTTTGTATAAGTTTAATTTTAATTTGAATACAAATTCGGTGAATAAAGTGTAACATTCAGTTTAAAATAATAGTCACCGATACCCGTCGCCGCATTGTGTGGGTAACATGCTAGTATATATAAATGTGTTTTCTATTATGTATATTTAATATAAATATTTTTTTTGATATTATTAAGAAAGCGGTTTTAAAATTTTGTAATATTTGCATTAAAGGATTTGATAAAATTTTGTTTCTAGATACGGCTGCTATGGACAATTGAAGACAATATTAAAAAGTAATCAAATTCAAGTTACCAATTGGGCTCACCAATTAATTGAGAGAAAATAAAAATAAGTACAACATATAATTTATATCAAATTCATGCAACGGTTGATTTATGTCTAAAATTTGTAATTTCTGAGTCCAAATTCAGACGACACATTTAGACATCCAACACTTTCAGAGTTTGAGAAAATAAAAATAAATATCTTAATGTTTTGTCAACTAAGCTGTAGAAAGTTTTTCAGTTATAAGAGGCAGGTTAACAACACTTGCTAAGAAGAATAGGTAAGTTGCATGACCACTCACCACTTTTACTTTAGAATAAAACTCATTTAGTTAGAATCAATGTTTTAAAACTCGGGTTGACCCAGCCAGTTAATTCAGTTCTGGTCGGAAAAACGAGTCATATTGATTCGGGTTTTATATTTTCGAAACTCAGCTCGACCCGCCAGGTTTGGAGTGACCTGGTTCTTGAGACCCGACCGAGTTTTGATATTTTCGGGTTTTTAAAGAAATATTTAAATTTTACATATTTACGACAGAATTTATTTTTTAGATATTATATTAGTTGATAAACAATTTATATCTCCAATATCCGAGGGTTTTTATTGTTTTTATACATAACTTTTGTTAATCATTAAAAATATAAAAAAAATCATTGGACAGAATGAATTTACGTAACTATTAATCGCAATAATGAATGTAGTGCGTGAGGTTATTTTAACATGTAGTGTGTTGTCGCATGGGGTTCATGGTCTTCACATTTTTGAAGCGGATTTTCTTTTACAAAAAAATTTCCACACACCAAGCCTTAAACACTAATGCATCTGCTTTAAAAAATAATAGTAAACATAATTTTAGTGTAAGAAGGCTGGTATCCATTAGCTGCTTTATAAGAAATCCCTCACAACATGCATAAGTAGTTATCATAATAACCAAATCCCAAACAGCCTGAGCAACCACATATTTATGTTTTCATCTTTGTGCCTTTACCCTCAAAGCATTAATCAAGATTGAATATTAATGCTTGGATTTTGAAAGATTTTTAAACTAATACAGTAATACATGTATTATGAAACGGTAAAGATAATTGTTAGTTGTTGACCATTGCTTTAGCTTTGAATTTGCTAAAATTGAAGCTTGTGGATACGAAATATCAACTTGGTCCCCAAATATAAAAAACTGTGTGACTTATATAAGCTATGTTTTCTAATAGTATTTGTAAGGAATTTGACTCTAGTTTCCTTTGTAAAGTTCTACTTGACTTGCTTTGTGATCTTAATTATGTTGTCCTTAGATGTCCATAACTCTTTAAGCATGTTTAGACCGTTGTACCTTCATGGTGGTCTATGGGTCTAGGTAAGTAGGCTGAATAAAATTATGCTAAGAGTTACCAAAAGCTGACCAAAAACTATAATTACCAAAATCTTGTCAAAAAACTACTATACATCTTATTCATAAAAATCATAAAATCGTCCATATATTAAACATATAAACTATTTATTAAAAAATATAATGTTTAAAAATAAAATTACGTCGCAAATACGCATAATTTTCGTATTTTCTTTATAAAAAGGACGAAAAATCGAAACCCGACCGGATCTCGAAAACCAGGTTGACCCGGCTCACCTCAAATACGGCGGGTCTAGCTGGATTACGAAAATATGAAAACGGGTTTAAAATGACCCTATTTTTTTTTTGCCAGAACTGTGTTACTGGTTGACCCGAATCGAGTTTCAAAACGTTGCAAAAATGTACACCAAGACTTTGGTTGTTTTGTAGCTAATGTCGGACAGGAATATGATGCACACCAAATTTGAAACGCTACTTTTTTTTATAGCAAATGGGTCACCACGTGCACGACATAAAAACACAAAAACTAAGATATACGTATTATTTAGCACTTTTCATTCGTTAAAAACAACTTATTTGATTGGGCCTTTGAGTCATTAAATTCTCCATAAAATTCTCTTCAAACATTCATAAAGTGCCACCATTGTCGCCCGTGGAAGTTGCCCCTACCTCAGTCTGGATTGTTGACCTGAACCCCTCTCTTTGTACCTTGGACCTGCATTTCCAGAAGCGTCTACAGATGCACCCATATTATTAGATTTATTAGTTATATTACTGTTGATGTTGTTTGATCCAACTGGCTGGTACTCTTAAGTCTTGATGCTAATTCTGTCTCGAACTTTCACGGTTTATATTCGCATTATTATGATAATTATGCTTCCGCCTATCGACTTGCCCTCCAGAACGTACATTTGGACCTCCATGGCTCCATGCGTCCTATAACCTAGAGAAGCATACTGACCAAACTTGTTCTTGTGATCAATATCAAGATTCTTCACTGTGATCTTTTGGCCCTTGTAAGGTGGTCTCTTTCCTTTACCGACAAATCCCCCTTTATCTTTAAAAACAGACGTGACAGGTGCGCCTACTTCAGGTGGATCATCATCCATAAACCAACCATCACTTGGTGAAACACTGACACTACTTTTCTAGACCGTCACTGGCTAACATGTTGGAAACCACAAGTAGCTATATAGTGAGAGTTGCTACAATCATATACTGAAGATGCGATCGAAAAAAATAATCCAATTTTCTTTAAACAATAGTAAGCAAATAAGCTGGATAATTATGTAATGCTAATATTCTACATTTATCTCGATATGCATTGCCTGGGACATATTGTTGAATCCATAGACAATGATTCCATGCACGGTTATGCATTTAATGCAATTTACCTGAGATTGTAGCTTCTAACCTTCGAAAGTAAACTTTTCAGTCAAACCATCCCATTCTTTGTTGGCGAGCATGAAGCTGACTGAAAGGGCTGATCTTTACGGTCAATGCTGCAAACAAACTGGTCCACTCTCTGCTCCCTTTAGAACTTGTATACTGGAGCGGAATTAAGGCGGCCACGATTTCAGCAAATGCAGGTCATAGTCTTGGGTCTCTAACAAAAAAAGGCATATTTAAAAGACGAGTTAAAGGAAACAGAATATTCATTCGGGAAATGGAAGACTCGTGTTTGTCAACACATGGTAATGATATCTCAAGCCCATGTCATTTGGAATTTTAAGACAATCCCAAAACAACCCATGATGACGTCATTTAGTAGTTCTAAACAACCCGTAATAGTTTAAGTTAGCACTTCCAAACACTCCCTTTAACACCTATTGGGGTTAAAGCAGCAAAAGATCATTCATAATAGGGAGTAGTGACTCTCCAATAACTTATAAGTTTTATAAACATAATTCCTCCGTCATAATTAGCACAATAAATTTAAACCATATAACAAAAATGACAATGATGCGCATGTGAATGAGTGTCGACATATAAACCGAACCATTCCAAACTAATAACTATCATAACATGCATAAGGAAAATAAAATAAACTCCTTTTTGCATTAAAGGGGTGTTTTCACTACTTCTGTACATAGGGGTGTTTAGTTGCTATTTGTTTTGGTTACTCTTGCCTAAAAGGAGTGTTTGGCTACTTATGTCTTAATGGGTGGTCTTTTGCTATTAAAGGAAGATTTTTCTACACGTCTTCAGCTATGTGAGGTATAATTGAGGCAATTACTCTCACTATCGAGAGTAAATGACTGCAAGCACTCTTTGACAGCTTCTCCTTGTAAAACTCGAAGCACCGCTGAAACATAACCAACATATCAAAGTCAATTAATTTGACTATGAAACCAATCAAACTTCATCATATTAATCTACTGCCTCAGTTTCGGTCAAGGGAAATTCCTTTTATAGGCCAGATGGGTGTGCATCTTTTTAACATTGCTGCCTTAGTATGCGTTTACACCTTCCCTTAATGCCCTCGCTGGACGCTTTTGCATATGTCCCCTCGTCTTTGTTTCATATTCCACCACCATGGGCCATTGTTAATGATGATAAAATGTTTAAAAACCAATACAGTGGCCAAAGTTAAAGAAACAAAATGAAATGTTGAATAAAATAAAACCAAAAATAATGGTATTTATTAATGAGTAAGAAATCGTGAACTTCTTAATTATACATTAAAAAGGTTATTAGAGCATAATTCATAAGTAACATTTTCAAATATCTTGAAAATAGAGAAATTATGGATGACCTGATATTATTTCTCATTGTGGAATTCACATCTAAGTTTTTTTATCTGCTTAATGCCATCAATTCACGTTCACTCCCCAATACTAATAGTGCTCTTTTAAACCGTTGATATCGTCTCAATTAAAGCGTTGACGATTTGATTGCAATCCATGTTAAAACGCACCTTTACTAACTGTTCTCGAGTAGGGGCTGTAGGAATACCATGAAGCGTGCAGGAGTCAAGGAATATGTTTTCTTCCGTTTTCTAGTTCCCTTCCCGAGTACACCAAGTACAACACTGTAATATAGATTGTATCTGAAGATTGAAAAACATTAGGGTAATGATAAATAATGCAAAAAAGAAGTAACTAATTTAAGGTAAAATACCAACCTTTACCTGCCAAGTTTTCCAATATTATACAAAAAAAAAAAAACATATACATTCTAGGCGTAGCAAAACTTGCATTTTCATTCAGATCGGCTTTGGTCATACAAATAACTGCATGATATGAAGAAACATACATATAGAGTCAAAGTATGTACCTTAATAAAAAATAGGGCGGATGACAAATATTCCGCATGAGATATCTGAGGCAGCATGTTGCCTAAAGATTTTATCAAGTGTACGTGATGCTTTTGGCTCCGAGATGTCGTGGGCAGCTCTTATCCCCTATAAAACACAGAGAAAATAATCATAAGCATTATAAGTTCAGCCTCACAATCCTTAGAAGTTAGAAGTAAACCGCGATTGATCGAGTTGATTAGCTATATATGCCCAAAGATTATTATAAAAAATAACTGCACATGATCAAATAAGAAAGATGTGATATTAGGAAATAACAAAAGGAAGTAGTCAATTATAAGAATGATCATGATCAGGAAATACATCAGAAGAAGCTGCAGACATAAGTTCATATTGTACAACAATATAAAAAACTATGAGCTGGCTGACCCACACCTTCAGCCTCCAACAACAATACTACTATTAATTACCTGAAAGTGTTTGTTGCATAGGTAAACTTCTATTGGGGTACATCACCAACATGTGTTCCACAATTACTCATGGAGGATGAATCGACATTACTGATAGAAATTGAAGTTATTTTTTGTTGGTTGCCTATACATAAAAACGTAAAATATGGATATCAAAAATCATAACGAAAGAAAATAGCACAAAAACATGCACTTATAATGTAGCATATGGTTATTTCAAACGGCTACAATTGTTGGTCGCAACTTAATGATTAGCTATTTGCCACATTATATGAATTATTAGTTAATTATTTGCAACTCAATGATGTCCTACCTGGCTTCCGAGTAGAGGAATATGCTGATGTACAATCCATTACGAATCAACCACACCAATTTTTTCATGTGCAGGCTGTGAGAAAAACAAATTAAGTATAATACTGCGCTGGTGGGAAATACAAACCGAACATACAAACAACTCAGGTTTACACATCTTCTAAGTGCAAAATGCAAATATAGTAGGTTGCACACTGTGGTAGAAGTAGATCACATGTTTACCTTCTTTTGAATCATGAAAATCAGCAACCTGCTCCTATTATATAGAAGAGTCAAAAAGACAAAAATGATAAGACTTACTAAAGACAATGCACGTACATAAACTTTTAATGTTCGCGTTGAATATAATCGGATTCACAATTCCAATAGATGTGAGTTTAGGTATAAACTGAATATCAAATCTTTTCTCCCATAGCTTGAGCAGATGGCCACATCTCGATTAAGTCACAAACGCCCCTGCATTATAAAATGGCTTAAACTTACGTATCAAACACCTTTTAAAACTGAAGACTCCAATATCACATCAGCCAAAATTGAGGTTTCCCAAAATCAAATAATAAAATAAGTTAATCTAAACACTTCATAACAAAATAACGAAACCCAAATATGTTTTTCTAAGATCGTACTTACCAGCTTTTTCGGATCAGCCACCATACCCACTATTGCTGCATCATAACATCCTATTTTTGGATTCTTGATGCTCCTGGTGACATGAGAAAACAATCACCAAGTCTACCTCAATTAAAATGGCTAGGCTTACTCTCCATCAATGACCAATGTCATGTTTATATAAAATAAAATAGGCGAAGTTCACATAAATTTATTTGAGATTACCCATAAATTTTTGGCATGTTTTTTTACTCGTATACCAATGTCATGTTTATTTTGTGATAAATTTATGTTGGTGATAAATTTATGTTCGTGATAAATTTAGGCTTACTATCAAAGTTGAATTTATATAAATTAAATATAATGAGAACCAGAATGATTATTACTTGAGTCTTTTATTTTTCAAAGAGTTTCTTAGCCAGAGATCCATCTTTGCCATTCGATCCTTCATTATTCAACACCCAATTGTAGAGTGTGCCTAAGATTTGATCAGTAACCGAGAAAGAACCATCTATAGTGCTTCCTCTAGCATGCCCAGAACCTGTATTGGTTGTTCATCTGCAACTACAAACTTCATGTTGCTGAAGATCCAAAAAATAATGCATAGTTAAGTCAATAGTGTAACCTGGAGCAGTCACTCGAGATACTAATTTATGTTCCTGCTCATTGACAGCATGATCATACAAATTACATGTAAGAACATATTAAGATTATTGTATGAATAGAGATTAACAAAAAAATTAAGGTTACGTGAAAAGTAGGGTTTTGAGAAAAAAGAATACCTGTTGAAAAACACGACCGAACAAAAGATTTTAGTGTTGTGATAATCTCAATCCGTTTTTATACAACACGATTGTAGTATATAATTGATATCTATCTACTCTTATATAAAGCAGGGTTCTTGCTAAAATTTCTCTTTCAAAATTATTAATCAGTTGACACCTGTAATCTCTTATTTTTAATAACCGTTGGATCAAATCCTTACCTCAATACCAGGCTTTAACTCATTTACCCAATTCATTTAGGCATTTATTTTACCCAAACCCCTTTACCACAGCAGCTCCCAAAAATCTCGCCCACACAAAATGCTAACAATACACAGATCCAACGGAATGATGGATATTGGATGCTTAATTGTGGTAAGATATATCTTTTGATTTTCCTTCATTTTTCATGTTTCTAATTCATTAATATTGGAGGTTTACAATCACTCTTAAATTTTCTTGGATATAGGACTGAATTCGTGTTTCCAGGAAATATAATGGTAATTTCTCATTTTAGGATTTAGTTGAACTTATGTAAAAATTAGTTAACAGTTTTTATTGATTTAGAATTTGTTGAGAAGATATTAGGTAGAATTCTTCGAGACGTTTGTATAATTTATTGGAATTTGTTAATATTGTTGAGAAGATATTAGGTAGAAGTGTGCGAAAAGGATATAAGTGATAAGTGATGATGATATAGCAGGCCCGTAACTCATTCAAAGGTCGAATGTTTGCGACACTTAATCACACCCAAAGTAGGATACATGTTCGTAACTCATGCAAGAGAACCTCACACTATTATAATTTATTGGTGATTGTGTTACAAGTGTATATGCATCTAATCATTTGGGGTTACAGATTAGGTTATGTGAGTTTGTTTTTTGATAACTTTATATTTGATGAATTTGTTGTGGTATAATGATGGTTATGGCTGAATTTGCATGGGAATCTATTTACAAGATATTATTGTTTGTTCTTAAGTGTTAGGAATCGTGTATGGCATGTTGATACAAGTAGTTGAACAGAGAAACAAATCAATGAATTGGTTCCCTATCTCTCAAGGGTTATGGCATGTTGATATCAAGAATAGTGAAGTTTGAATAACTTTGTGAAATGGGTTATGGTACATAATGGCTGTATAATCACGGCTGTGAAGGTAACATATCTTCAGTTGTATTTTTTTAAGATCTAAAAACGAATGCGAATCAATAGTCTTTTGTACCCGTATTATTACTTTATGCTTATTTTATTAAAACTGATTAAAGGAGGTCAACTTGTCTCAACCCTATTGTACCTGTATTATAAAGTTCTATTCAAATTTCCTTTTATGCACATGATGATGCATTTAATTTGAGGCCTTTCATTCGCAGTTTCTTAAAAGAAGCAAGTATAATTGAAATATATATCTACATCGTGGATGAGCCAGCTGAAAAGGACCTCATTTTATTAGTATTTATGTTTTAATTGTCCTGTTTTCCATGAAGATAAGTGGATTCTCAAGAGGAGTATGTGGCAGCAGCAAGACACCATCACAAAAGAAGATGAGAAGCTCTAAATTGGGAATTTGTTTAGAAACAACTATCTTTACCTTGGAACTTACGGTAAGTAAATTACAATCACTCAACACACATAAATTTTTACTATTGATGATGATAGATCATGAGCGTCAGTAATTTGAGTAAATTAAATGACCAAATGTTGTTTATAGGCGCATAAGAAGAAGCTACACGCGATCAGTATGGCATTCAGGATTTCACACAAGGCAGAACCTCCGGGAAAAAAATGTTAATCAAGGTTCAAGACACGAACTCAATTTTTTTAATAACGGTACATTTCTAAATCTTGGCTAAAATGATTTTTGAACCTCCTTGATAGAAGCTAAAATTTATTCTCTTTCAAATGTCGTTAATGTGTAGGCTTCTATACATGTTGGTTCATATGTGTGGCAATACTCATGTAAGCTTAAAAGTGTGATTCGGTTTTTTCTTCTTTTTAAACAATTTGATCGGATCTAGAAATAACCTTGATTCTTTAAACAATTTATCAGATCCAAGTTTAAATGAAAAACGACTGATATCAATCAAATCCTTCATTCATACAAAGAAACCCAACAAAAAAATTATATTAAATTATGAAAAATATCGAAACAATGGTGGGATGTGGATCTGTATTCGGTTTTATTTTGAAGAATCATTACAAATCAATGTTTGCCAATTAAAGTGTTTCACCAATCGGGTTCTTTATATATTTTTAATTTTAATTTGTTGCTTTGTTGATTTGTTTGGATGTTTCATAATCGTTTGTCACAAATGTTTTAATCGATTAATGTTTGCAATTTATTTAAATCAAGTAAAAACTCATGATTTAGCATATAGTATGATAGTGATGGTTCAAAGTTAGTCTTTTACATGTATCGTATAATGAATATTCTTTGAAAATTGAAACAGTTGCCAAGATCTTTGAAATAATACTTTAAAAATATAGCTTATAATTTGTCAACTATTGTCCTTATCTTCAACTATACTTTCAGTTTTATTATTATAGGATGTGTGCCATTTCAGTTAATAGTTTTTTTGACATAAAAGACATGAAAATATAATAGTATGCCACTTTGAAAGAAGCTACTGTTTACACAACCCTTCCTCGGTTGAAAGCTGCTTATTTTGACCCAAAAGTCGGTAAAGTAGAAGTAGTTTCGTTTTACAACTTCTTATCTGCATAATAATAATAAGCAATCCTAAAGACCCTCTATATTTTTTAGTGGATGATCACTATGTTTTAGTGCTTAAAATTAGGGTAATTGATTGGTGCAAGGGATGTTGCTTATATTTACTTTGAACTTCCAATTAATATTGATGGGCTTGAAATCAGAAAGTATAAGTAGATATGGTTAGGTGGAATCAAACATTACCGGAATTTAACCATTTTGACATGCGAATGTTAAAAAATTACCTGTTCATTATATTTGGATCTAAATTATCACCTTCAACTCCTGTGTTCCCAAATTCATGGGGTGTTTTATTGTATAAGGTGTTTGACCCTCTATACATGAAAAGGGAAATTGACATTTTTTAGAAATGGGGATAAATAATTATAAGTTGTAAAAGTGTGTTATAATTTAAGTTTTCTCAATCATCATTTTTTGCATATATAACTACTTTTAATGATGGCTCTCTTTGTATAGGAAAAGAATGGTGTGGTTTGTCAAATGCAAGAGCTCGAATATTTGGGTGATGTTTCTCCTCTTTCTCATAATGAGGATCTGATTCATTCTTAAATATTCAAGAATAGGCACATATTCAAGAACGGGGACATAAGTTGTGCATAGCAAAAAACCAGCACACACATTACAGCAGTCGGGAAACTTCTACTAATTTAGTATGCAAAATATAAGGTTTGTTTTGTTAATATAAAAGCTTAATTCAGTGACATGCTTTTAGTTTTATATAGTTGAAACAATGTTCATATATTTTTTGGTGCAAAGATATATATGTTATTGGTTTGGCACGGTTGATTCGGTTAATGTCAAAGATACAAAGCTCTTCAACCTGAAGAGATTGATGTCAATGGCGGTGAGCATAACCTTAAAGGTACGTTTGAATTGACTTAATCATATGAATGCAATAAATTTGTTTGTTATTTGTATTCTCTCGCTTAGATATAATGCATAAATGTGTAGTATCTTTCAAGTTTCAACTAACTTCCTGATATTTTTTTTAAAAATAGATCAAGGACCCTACACCCCAAGCTGCAAAATCTTCCAAGAGGGTAAAGAAACTGCTTGGGTCCCGCTAATGTTTATGTACCCAGATATGATATTCCAGTATGTCAACTATCGGTCCAAACAAACAATGACACCATTTACAGTTACACCATGGTTAAAGCATTCGCACCCCTGAATGACGAGTCTTCAACCCAGAGACAGCTGCTACAAGGAAACTTTCGTTCGATAGGCATCTTTCACTACAGAATGTGAAGAAGATTGTTGTATGCTAGAGTGTCACCATTTCTTGCTGCATATAAGCTAAAAATTTTATTCATATTTATTATTTGTAGAAAATCAATTTTCTTCTTAATAAAGTTGAGGGAAATGCCAGAGGATGGTTTCGATCATAAAACTGAAAGTAGAATTGAAGATAAGGACAAGAGTTGACAAATTATAAGTTATATTTTTTAAAGTATTATTTTAGCTGAATAGAAGGCACTTCCCGTTGCTGTATGTAAAAGTCAGGGATAAACTTTGTCCAAGGTTGGACTTTATTTGGAATGATCGGTTTCTCTCATGGACAACTATACGTGGCTGTTTCAAGATTAAAAAGTATAAAAGGACTAATGTATTATGTTGTGATAAATATGGGTAACTACACCAACTCTACAACAAACGTTGTATATCGAGAAGTTCTTTGTTGAAACAATCATTTCCAGTAGATTTTTATTTCCCAATTTATGAAGTTTTTTTTTACTAACTATGGAGATTTTTAGTATGCATACTTTATATTTATCTAATTTGTTCATAATAATTCTTGAAACTAGCCCGTCCTTGGGGCGGGCCTTAAGGCTAGTAATTATATATTCAAACAGTATGAAAATTTAAAATAAAAAGATATACTGAAAATTTCAAATCAAAAGATTATCACGTTTAAATTTGGTAATGATATTTTTAAAAGAAAAAGGACGGCAAAAATTTTAAAAAATAAAATTACTAAAAATAATAAAGGTGACATGGCATTATGAGGTGCTCATGTGGCATATCCCTCCTCTTATATATAATGTAGATATATATATATATATATATATATATATATATATATATATATATATATATATATATATATATATATATATATATATATATATATATATATATATATATATATATATATATATATATATATATATATATATATATATATATATATATATATATATACTAGCGTCGTAACCCGCCGAACAAGCAAAAATGAACACGGGAAACGAAGCCGCACAATGAACCAAGCCCTAATGGTAATTTTCCAATAATAAACCTTGAAGAATTGAAGATTGTACAAGCAGGGTCCTCCTATATTGAAGAATTGACACTTTAAACCCTTGTTTATTCATAATTACAAGTTTGGTCCTTAAAGTTTGTCAAATTACAAAAAGGGCCCTCCACTTTGAAGAATTGGCAAGAATGGTCCCTCAAATTTGAAGATTTGTCATTATTAGTCCTCTAAGAAGTCAACAATACAAGTCAAGACCATTAAGTTTGAAGATAATGCCAAAACAGCTCTTCAAGAATCATCAAATTACAACAAATACCCTTGAAATACTTTTGGAAAAGTATTTGGGTCAAAAGTCGGAAAACTGAAACTTCCATTACAAAGGGATTCGGGTTTTGGCTATTAAAACTTCAAAAGACAAGAAAGAAAGAAATGAGGGGCTAAAACTGGTAGACAAGGAACCTTACCTTAACCAACCACACCATGACACGTGCCCCACTACACACTCTCCACCAATCACAGACAACCATCCTTCCACATCACCATCCCACTCACAACCGGATTAACAAACTTAGTTAATTAAGTTTGAAAATGGCGCTTAACAACTTTTTTAAACCCAAAACGGATTAAACCTCACTATTCACACTAAGAACAAAATTTGGGCACTTGTGTTTAAGCAGAAATTAGACCTCCAAACCTTCCAGATTTAAGATTATGGTGGTTCTAATCATAACCCAACCCTTGAACCACTTGCCACGTCACTCATATGCTCACATGTATCACCCTGCTATACAACTTTTGAGGAAGAAGCTAAAAGGTGACAGCCATCCAACGCCCAACAAAGCTGCTTGAAACATAAGCTCATTGTGAGCCCTTGATCATATTAAAACAGCTATACACTCCAAGGTTTATAAACTTCATAAAGGGTATTTTGGGATTTCTACAAGTTATGGTTTACGTTTTTTATGCTTTCTAGTTCATCATTGTAGCCTATATAAGGCATAGGACCTGCAACATTAGTCTTTGCTCTTGGTTTTTCCTTGTTCAAAATTCTGTAAATCCCTTTTTAGTCTTAATGAAAATGTGTTTGAATGTTTGAAGAAAACCAAGTGCCAACTTTATTCCTTGCTTACTATTGATACATGCTTGTGTTTGATAAGTCTTAAAACCTGTTTTTAAACATTGTGCAAGAAATTGCATATTTTCCAAAAATCTGATATTTTGCTAAGTTCTTTGGTACATCCTTGGAATTTTTGGATTGCAAGTGATTATAGCACCCTGATAAGAAGATTATCAAGGTGTTGTAAGCTTGTGCTTTGGGGATAATCAAGAAGTGGGTACAAAGGTTGCATTAATCAAATTTATTTTTCATTTTCAGTTTGATATATTACTTGTTCTAACCTTGTTACTCTTAGAAGCTTTGTGGAAGCTTGTGTCTTGTTTAGCTAGACACATCAGCTCAATAATTCGTGATTGTGGATGTACATTCATGAGGTTTGAGCCTTCTTACCCAAAATCTGATAAAAGTACTTGATTTGTGTGATTTTGTGTTCTGCTGTTATAAGAGGTGTTTTGTGGCTTGAATCTGCTTGACACTGCATAATATGATGATATGATGCTAGATTAGGCTTGGGTAATACCGAAACACAAATTTGCCTTGTTAAATCTTGGATTGAAAAAGTTAAGGGGTGTTTGGGTTTACTGATTTAAGGTCATTGTTTTATTTTGAGTTATTGTTAAGTGTTGTTTTGTGCTTGTATTTGATAAATACTTGGTCGAGTGCTATTGTCTTCAAGTTTTTGGCTTTTGAACATCATTTTCTTGATTGTGCTATATCTTGTTGAAATCTGCTTGTTTTGACCTAAGATCTTGGTAGCACATAGATTGTATGCATGCTTAGGGCTAACAAGTGATTACAAGTTTATATAACCTGTTAAAGAGATTTGAGGGTTTGAAATTGGATTTGTGGTCAAGTACATCAGCAAAGTTTGAAATCTACTTGTGTTTTATTCCTCATTGACTTATTTGAGCTTGAATCTTTGTCTAAACCTTGACTCATTGCATGAAACCAGTTAATTTATGTTCATTTGAATTAATCTAAGCTGTTGTGTGATTTTGGTTCAATTTGGTTGGTTTATTCTTTCTAAAACTGCTTATTTGTGTGAAAACTGCTTATGAACATGTCTGTGTGCTATCTGGTGATCTTTTGATTAACTGTACTAATTGGCTGAAAGGATTTGTGTTTTTGTTATTGCTATTGACTCCTTATAACCCACTGGTTATAAGGGTGCCTTTTTGTGGCTTGAATCCAACAAAAATCCATTTAAGACAAAAAGTCAAAATAGTCAAGTAGTGGGAACTCCTTTCCCCTGTTGCTAGCCACTGCTAATATAATTTGATCATCAGCGTATTCATAAGCTATTCTAGCTTATTTGGACTTGCAACAACTTATTTTTTGTGATCAATCTTCCTTATTTGACCCATTGAACTAATCTGGAGCATATTAGGGTTTGACTTTTAGGTTAGACTAGAAATCTAAACAAGTTGACTTTTACATTAAGTGCTTATTGCTTTTTCCAGCTTATTCATTGTGTTTATTTTAAATCTTTTTGGTTATTAAGCTTAGTTTTGTCAATTAAAACCTTTTGCAAGTTGAATCAGCACTTGAGGTGGCCTAGAACTCAAAAACGATTATTTTGTCGTTTTCTATAGAGAGCTTTTGCTTATTTCAGGCTTATTTCCTGGGCTTTTTCAAAATTTCTTTCACAGATCTCTTAAGTATCCCAAAAGAAGCTTATGTGTCAAATTAGAGCTTATGGCATTAGCTTATGGCTTAATGGGCCAAAAAGCCCATTAAGAATAAGTTATTCACAATTAAGCTATGATAAGCTCACTTTCAACCTTTGGGCCTTCAGAGTTTTGTGCTTAAAATCAAATTTTGAGTCAAGTAGTTGATTTTGGGCTTATTTGGACAACTTTTTGCTTATTGGGCCAAAAAGCCCAATATAGTGGATTGTTTTTCATATTGGCCCATTTGAAGGCCCAATATGGGTATTTTGGTAATTTCAAGTTCATTTCTGTGTTTTATTAGGTTAAAATAAACTAGTTTGCAACTTTTTAGAATTTTTTATACATTTTGGATTTTTATTAATATTTTATTATTAAAAATTAAATTTTAGATTTTTGCAAGTTTTTCATTTTTCCTAATTTAAATACATTAAGTTAGGAATTTTAAAAATTTTAGATTAATTTTAGTATCATTTAATTAATTTTTAGAATAATTTAAATTTTTAGAGTTTTTAATCATTTTTAAATAGCTTTAATTAATTCTAAAATTTTCAAAAATAGTTTTTAGTTTAGTTAAGTCATTTAGACGTTTACAAGTTAGAAAAATCTCATTTTGGGTTTTTTGTTAATTAAATTGATTTTTTGGGCTTTAATTAGCATTAAAAAAATAATATTTAATTAAATAAAAGGTTTGAGTGATTTTTGATTTTTTTTAAACTCTAATTACATTTTTTAGGATTTATTGCAATTTTCTAGGAATTTTTTAGTTAATTTTAATTTTTTTTCATATTCTACGGTTTTACGTGCACGACTTCGTCTTAGTTTAATTTATAATCGTAACCGTCATCCTTTTCTATTCGCTTTTTATTTTCTTTCTCATCAATATAATCTCAAACACTTAACCATTTTTTAACACAACACACTAGCCTCCTTGAGAACGATCCCCACTTTGAGTCATTTACTTGTGGTTTTCCTAAACTACTTGTTAATACTTACCCTAATTACACTTTGTTTTCCTAAACAAGGTCGTATTTTACAAATATCATTGACCCAATGATCGATCTCATTACCCGGTGACTTGACCGGGTTGACCCGATGGCGAAACCGTAACCTGATATATTTCTAAATATGATTCTTAAATTTATATTAAAATAAATATTTTCAAAAGATTTAAAATTCATTCTTAAATTAAAAAAATATATTTTGAAAATTAATACAATTAATTCTATGTCTAAACCTCACACACACGCATTAATGTAAACAAAAACCTTTACACTCGGATAAACCTTAAAAGGAATACCAAATTTTACCAAAACAAAGTTATGTTATTTTCATATACAAGAATGACGCAAGTTTAATAGTAGCAATTGTTACTTTGGTTCTTTAAATATATTTTTATCCGTCGGAAGTTTTTGTTTTTAATTTGTATTATTCCATGACAATTTTTACATGTCTAAACCTTTACGCTCGGATAATTATTAAGTTTTAAAAATTAATCCGGAATTTAGACAATAAAAAATTTTGAAACTTAAAAAGATAAACTAATAAAAATATTTCAAAAATTAAAAACAAAAAATAAAGGGGCTATTTAGTTGTGGAAGACTTTTCATAATTATCCGCTTCTAAATTTTTAGAGAAGGAAAAAGTTTTTGTTTCTAGGGTAGAGTTGAAATTCTCGAACACCTGTTTAGATGGTATATTTCATTTTCTAAAAAATGAACAATGTTTAGACGAAACTATATTCTATCATTTTTTTCATGATCAACCTTTTTCACGTTTTTACTAGTTTTTTATGTTTTAATATGTTTTTTCTCGTCTTCTGTTTTCATGTTTTGGTAAGTTCTTTTACGTTTTCATCAAGTTTTTTATGTTTTCATCATCTTTTTTTTGTTTTCATCAGTATTATTACGTTTTCTTCCGATTTTTTAGGGTTTCATCATGTTTTTTACGTTTTCGCTAGATTTTTTTACGTTTTCATCCGACTTTTTAGCGTTTCATCAGCTTTTTTACATTTTCGTTAGTGTTTTTACGTTTTTGTCAGCATTTTAATGTTTTCATCAGTAATTTTACGTTTTCGTCAGTAATTTTACGTTTTCGTCAATAATTATACGTTATCGTCGGTACTTTTATGTTTTCCTTAATATTTATATCTTTTCATCAGTATTTTTACGTTTTCGTCCAAATTTTTACGTTTTCGTTAGTACTTTTATATTTTTGTCTGTATTTTTATGTTTTTGTCCGTTTTTTACGTTTTCATCAGCGTCTTTTACGTTTTCATCAGTGTTTTTTACGTTTTGCTTAGAATGTTTTGCACATTCGAAAGAAAACGTAAAAATAATGACAAAAATGTAAAAATACAGATGAAAACGTAAAAATACGGATGAAAAACGTAAAAACGCTGATGAAAACGTAAAAAATTAGACTAAAACAAAAAAAACGGACAAAAACGTAAAAAACTGACTCAAACGTAAAAAAATGGATGAAAACGAAAAAAAGCTGACAAAACGTAAAAATCAGAAAAAAAAGCGTATAAAAATCGGACGATAACATATAAAATCAGACAAAAACGTAAAAAAAAGGACATAAACGTAAAAATACTGACGAAAACGTAAAAAATCGGAAGAAAAAGTAACAAAGCAGATGAAAACGTAAAAATTCAGACGAAAACGTATTTATTGTGACGAAAGCGTAAAAAATCTGACGAAACATAAAAATATTGACGAAAACGTAAAAATACTGACGAAAACTTAAATTACTAATAAAAACGTAAAAATACTAACGAAAACATACTAAATAGAAGAAAAATACTTAAAAATACTTATGAAAAAAGTAAATATACTGTTGAAAACGTAAATATACTGTTGAAAACGTAAATTTATTGATGAAAACGTAAAAAACTGACAAGAACGTGAAAAACTAACGAAAACGTAAAAATAAAGGACGAAGACATAAAAACTGACAAAAACTTAAAAAAATGGCGAAAACATAAAAAATGAAGAAACGTAAAGAACGACAAAAACATGAGAAACTGTCGAAACGTAAAATGTTTGAAAAAAAATGTTAAAAAAGTGACAGATTCGTTAAATAGGGTTAGAAATAGATATGTGAACATGTTTTATTTGTATTTGAGAAAAGAAATAGAAAACGGTAATATGGGATTTTTTAGTTTCTATAAAAAATTAGAAAAAAAAAATTTCATGATTTTTGGAAAATATTGAAAGAAAGTTGAAATAAACATGTTTTTAATCCGAAGTTTAGAAAATAAAAAAATTTGAAACTTAAATAGAAAACTAATAAAAAAAATTCAAAAATTAAAACAAAAAATAAAGGTATTCAATTTTAGTGAGTTTAAGTATATGGGTTAGTAACAATTAAGCAAAAACATTACCGTAGTAAGTTGGTAAGTTTGATTACCCCTAAACGAAAGGTCCCATGTTCAATTCTTTCAAATGACATATTTTTTTAATAAAAAACAAAAATAATCAAAAACGGCGTTTCAAAGATGCAATTTTCAAAACAACTTTTCAAAAAAGCAGGTTTCAAAAATGCGTTGTTTCGAAAACGTCATTTCCAAATCAGTGTTTCCAAAACACAGTTTAAGAAAAGTTCCAAAACAACGTTTCCAAAACACAGTTTCAGAAAATTGCGATTTCAAATCACAATAAATATGGAAAATAGAGATTTTCTAGGAAATTCTTAAATCCTATTGGTTTAAAGATGTGACTGGGATATGACTGGATTAAAAAGTGTGGTTTCAAATCATAATTATACCTATATATAATATAAAGACATATATATGTATATATATATATATATATATATATATATATATATATATATATATATATATATATATATATATATATATATATATATATATATATATATATATATATATATAGAGAGAGAGAGAGTTGAGTTATTGTGGTGTAACTTCTTAAGATTGTTAAAATGAGAAGTGTTGTATATCGTTGGATCTACTAGTTTATGTCTGATATATTAATTGTTTATGTTATTTTCAAACTCATTAATTGCAAACGTTAGTAATTTAACTCTACTTGAACATTTAATTCGTAACAAAATTTTAATATCTGATGGTACATATATAATATCATGCTTGTTTCATGCAACATTCACTTTTGTAGATAAATTGCAAGGTTCAAATTTTTTGTACGTCATATGTATACATTAGTGATACATCGATCTATTATCAACTAAATAGAAAGTGATACACAAATAAAAAACTAAAAATAAAATCGATATGCGATTGAAACATGGATCCAAAATTGCTAAACAATTGCTACACCATCATTAAAACACTAAATCACAAGAGTTTATGAATATAATTTGTTCAAAAACTGATACATCATCGAAAGAACGAACATTTACGACTCGTACACCAACTACTCGTACACCATGATGAACGCGAACCTCGCCACACACGACTCGTAAAATACCGACTCATACACCAAGAATGCGTACATCACAAATTCGTATACCATGGTACACTCGATCCTCGCCAGCCACGACTTGTACACCCTAATTCGTGCACCAATTTGTAAGTAGGTGATACATGTATAAAATATTTCATGCAAGATCAGTTTGTAAGTACTATTGTATGCATGACAAAATCGTTTTACTAAAACAAGTGCTACGTTGATAAAACAAATGGTGGATTTTTGTTTTTTGCCGCCATGATTTTTTTATGGAAAACACGCCTCATTCTTTTTTGTTATTAATGTGGCCTCATTAAAGCTACGGTTTCAACTTCTTGTTGTAAATAATTAAATAATCTTTTGATATATTTTTAATTAGTTTGATGTAATTAATATAGTAGATCCAATAGGTTAAGAGACTTTTCATTTTAACAATTATAAAGCACTACACTATAATAACTCAAATCTATATATATATATATATATATATATATATATATATATATATATATATATATATATATATATATATATATATATATATATATATATATATATATATATATATATATATATATATATAGTAGTTTAAAATTGTTAAAATGAAAAGTCATCTTAACAATTGATTTTATCAATTAACATATGATTTATTTAATATTAAACACAAAACAATAAGTCTTATACATAAACATTGGTATAAAATCACTAAAAATTTTGATACGTAAAAATTTACAGCTGATACATATGATACATAATTATACTTCAAAAAATATTATTAGTATAAATAATCATTTATTCGTAAATTTAGTGATATATTATCACATGTTGCATTCGATATAACAAAATAATTGATAAGCTATGATACACAACTGATACACAAAAAACTAGTAATATTAAAATTTGTAAAGTAGCTACTCGTACACGAACTAAAACTTCCAAAACACTCGTACACGAACTAAAAAATCATAAACGAACCAAAACGAATCAATAAATGTGATATTTGGCCGTTTTCTATTACTTCTCATTTTAACAACTTTAAGCACCTAAACCATTTTATCTAAATTCTATATATATATATATATATATATATATATATATATATATATATATATATATATATATATATATATATATATATATATATATATATATATATATATATATATATATATATATATATATATATATATATATATATTGTAACACCCCCAAATTTACTTAATTCAATACAGCGGAAGACTCGTTGGTGTTACGGGATAACACATTACTCACATCATAGACAACACATAAAAATCGCGTCGTTTAATAATAAAGTATTTCCATTCATAAATATCAAATTTACATAGGTCCCAATTCATTGTATTTCATACAGGTTTTACAAAGCATTTGAACGAAAAATTATTATTTAAGTGCGGGCCATGAATTCTTGTTGTCTTCCCGAGAATTACCATCAAGTACCTGAGATAAAACATGTTAAAAGAAAAGGTCAGCGATAACGCCGACTGAATTCATAGAGTTTAATAAAATCATTAATATATCATCGGTATATAATTATTACCGAAAATCATTTTGTACAAATCATTATAATAGGCCATAAAATAGCCAAAGTCATTTTATACAAATCCTTATCAAAAATCATAATATAGGCTTTTGCCTTCAAAATCACTATACGAACCAAAGTCGTAAAAACATCATACAATACGTTTTATAACGTTGTATAAAGTTAAATAAAAACCGTTATATGAATATGGTTATGTGAAACCAAAACACGAACATAATATCAATAATAAGACCCCGTATTGCTAGTCAGGCAATATATCGTAATTTAGTGCGTATAGAAGTATTTCGTTATTTGGATTATTATAAGCCGCATGACATTGTTACCTTACTACAACAAACAACGGGTAGCTAACCCGAAACTCAATTTCCCATCTAAATTAGAGTGTCGTCACAAAAATCACGCTATAGAAATCTTCTCATACATAAATTCGCTTACCAATCAATGTGGCACGACGGGGATCAACCGTCAAGGCGCGAACTGGGGTGATCGTCCCCAAATAGTACTATTATATGCATAAGCGTCTACCAAATCCCGGTAGTTCACAATTCATGCTAATGGGACTTTTAGTGACATAACCTAACTTTAATAATCCATTTTATTTCATACTTCGGGTCATATATCATTCATCGGGTCATACAATCATTCGGGTCCAAATCAACAAACAAACAATCGGGACAAATGGTGTCCTATTTTATCAAAACTAACATGTTATCTCCCTCGCCTGTTTATAAAACATTTCATAAAAACATTTAAAAGAGTGCGAGGCTATGAACTCACGTTGATTGGGAAAGGCGGGTTATCGGCGATTCGGATGTACGGTACGTGCTTCAATCACGGAAACCTAGACAAATAATACTCGTCTTAGACTCTTGTCCAATGACTTTATAAAAATAACAATTATGTATACATATGATGATTTTATATATATGATGATGATCAAGTGGGTTTATACATTCTTATTTACTCATTTTAGTGTTATGTATTGGTAACTTTTATACTAGTTTACTAGTTTTACTTATTTACATGTTTTAGGCCCAATAAGCCCATTAAAAGCCCACTACTTTATATTAGTACATTTTACACTTTTAATATCAGTATTATACTTTAGATGTTGGGCCCAAGTGGGTTAAGCCCAATAAGTAAATTTATAAGTGTTTAGCCCATTTAGTTGGATTATTAGTCCAATAATGCTAACTTAGCCCGTTTATGTCCATATGTTATTTAGTTCGGGTTTTTATCGGTTTTTACTTGTTATATAAGTTTATACATCAGTATATGAGTTTATAAAAGTTTACATTAGACGGGTCCGACCGTCTAACTTTTATTTGACAAAAACGTTAATCTTTCGGTACTAGCCGAAAAGACGTAAAAATCATGTTTATAGTTTTTATAACTTAAAAAACTTACCAAACTACCATTTTTATATAATGTCCATTTATTTATCCTTATACATATTTATATAAATGAAATATATAAGTTAGTGGGTTTTAATTTCACATTTTATACTATATTATTTTGAGTGCTTATATAATACTATTAAACTTTAATTTCACAAAATCTGATTTTTAGTTTCACTTTCACCATTTTTATCATATCTTGAGTTCTATAAGGAGATAGAAGCTCATTTTTGAATGACATAAACTTCATATTATATGCTACAAATAAGTTAGTTATATCTACTGCTCAATCCATGTCTAAGTATCCTTAACAGTCCCTACAAAACAGACTATTCAAATTGGTATACTAATTTTGTTTTGATCATATCTCACTCATTTTGATGATTCCATTGTATGGCCAACTCTCACATGTGTATGACATCTAATACTTACTGTAAATTGATTCCACCATGCAATTTTATCAGTTCATAACTTGGTTACTTACTGTTTTTATACGACCATCATTTTAAGCAAGATTTTACCATTATTACCTATGGTTTTCCATCTTTTTAATCATATTTATCAAATCTATCAACACCAAATCCCCACATTATATTTTTAATCATCATTCATCATTATATACATATACATAAATAAAGAAATTACAAGATTACATAATCAAAATAACAAGAGGATAGGAAGAACAATCTTTATACCACCAAGATTAAGTAGTTTATGATCAAGGCTTGGATTTTTGATCACACAACTGGTGATAAATCAACACCAATCTTCAAGGCCACCAATACTTGTAAACTTCTTGTAGAAATAAGTTCTATGACACCAACAAATCTTCTCCTTGGATATTAAAATCACCACCAATCAATAGAGCTTGAAAATGGCTTCATCATATGTGTGAATAACATATGATTTCATGGTTAAATTTGATCAAATGAAGGTGTTTCGGGGTGGTGGTGGACGAATTTTAGAGAGAGAGGAATGGAGGATGAGTGGTTTTGCATGTAAGAAAATGAGGAAGTGGTTTAGGTTGTGTAGTTTTGATGTTGGTAGCTAGCTTGCAAAGTTAAGCAAGACATGTGTCTTGCTTACTTTGTAAGCATGACACCTAAGTGTGTTTGTGTAGCTTATTTAAACCATCCCATATTGGGGGTGTGGCAAAAGTGGTTTTGTCTCATCCCCAATTATTTACGGGTACTCCTCGATTCTAGTTTCCTCGATTTGCGTGCCCTCAGGTCGTTTTACGAAAAAAAAATTTATAAATTATGAATCAACGGCACAAAACGAATCTAATAAAAATTTTTTCATCAAAAACGGAGTTCGAAAACGTAAATATGTAATCCTAAGGTTTCCGGTTTAGTCGTAAAGGACGTTAAATTATACACGTAAGTCCTAATCTCTTCTCGTAAATTTGTGAGTTTATGAACCAACTCAAATTTATAATCCCAAAATAATATTCACGGATAAATTAATTTCCTGAAATGTCGGACTGTCACCAAAAACGGTGTATGTAAACGTAAGCACGTAACGTAGAGTCCTCCGGTTTAGACGTAGTCGATGCTACTTCAAGACGTAAATCCAAATTCCTTCCCAAAATAAGTGAGTTCATAATATAACATTAAAATAATGTTTTTAATTAATATTTTAGAATAAAATATCATCCATAAATTGACGGATTGTCACAACATTTACCCCTAAACAGGATCTTTGTCCTCAAAGATCAATTTATCTTACTACTCGATTCTTATAGAGTTAGAGCCATGTGGGTATTTCCTCCACATTCGGTCTTTTCTCACAAGTGTAATCCATTACAATACGCGAGTTTCATCAAACATAACTACGGGAATAAGATCAGGCTTAATGTTGACTTACTTTCTCTATCCATGATGTTCACGGGTTTTTGATGAATGCAACTTTTCGCCGATCTAAACTTTACTAAGAAACAATCAGATTCTCACTTGATATATATTCCATCAAGTTCGATATAGGAAACTTAATTCACGCAGCACTTGAAGTCCTATGGTAGATCGAGCTTATATGCCTTTCATACCAACTTTTACATTATCTTAATGGTCCCATACAACGGGGACTTATTTCCCATGATCTTTCAGATCATCTATTCATTTTTCAAAGGTGAATTTTTTTTGGCATAACTTCGCTATCCATCCTGCACTTCAAGGTCTACACTTCATATTCACATAACCTCCTGCCCACTACCGGCAGTCATTAATCATATCCTAATTTACACAATCATTTCAGGTCTCACGGGTCGGGTATTTTGTAAGGTTAGGTTTGTCATCATAGGAAACCTTAAACCTAAAAGACATGTCCAACTCATAATGGGTGTATGTCGGGTGTCTTCATCCCAACTCCTGCTTACAGATGCTCTCATATTTAGATCTTAACAAGATTCGATCTCGATCCTAGTACGATAATTATCAATGATAATCTCTCCAAAGGAAAGCGATTATACGGTTTATTACCAAAGGTCAATCATTCAAACATAAAACAAGACTGCTAGTGTTTTGTATCATTACTTTACCTTGTCCCTTCGATTTGGGGTGGTAAACAGTACTCTCATCAAGGTTCGTTCCCAATGACTTCTGAGCAAATCTCTAGAAATTCGATGCGAAGCGAGGATCTTGATAGAGATGATCGATACGGGCACTATGTTTACACAACTCCGTTAAATACAAAGAGTCAAATTCTTCATCGAGAATCTATCATTAACAGGAATGATATTAGCAGATTTGGTCAATCTGTCGACGGTGACCCAAATCGAATCAAATTCAGAGATGACCTTTGCAATAGCTAGACATTTACTAATGTATGAGGCGATGTCTGCCTTCATAATTTGCCATTAGTACAACTTCTTCAGATAAAGATACATTAAATCAGAAATGACAGGAATAGAGTACTTAATCTTATGAGATTCCAACATGAATAAATCTCGAAATCCTCCATATTTAGGCAACCACAAGCGACCTTTCATACATTTAACGCCATCGGCTTCTCAATTCTAATGGTTCACATTAGCCCGAACCCCTTTTATTATCTATATTATCCTTTTTACAAGCATCGACTATTTTTAAATTGCTCGGCAATTTATTATGCACAACCACTACTAAGGAACACATCCTAATTGATTCTTTGTCCTTTCTATATAATGTGTCAGTATCTACATTCACTTTCTCCTGATGAAATATATATCATGACCGTATTTATTCAGAAATTCTTTCTTCATATTTTCTAAATTTTAGTTTCGTCTCAACTATCATTTTTATTAGTTTTACTCAATCCGACGTCTAAAGCGTCGATAGTTATTACAAGTAACTAAATAATAATTATTCAATTTTTATAAAATGTAAACGCAAAAATTTTTAACTTTCTTAGTTCGACCAATTATGTAAAAATGTTCAAAATAAATTTGAATTTAGTTAACACGATTTTTGTTGATTTATCGAAGATAATTAATAAGATTCGTAAATGTTCGAAAAAAATCTTTGTTTATACTTTGGTTAAAATTTCTTAGTTGAAAAGCAAAAATTGTTGTTTCAAATTCCAAGTCATGGTTTAAATGGTTTCCTCAATCCCTCTTAGGTTGTCTTGAGGTATACACAAACATTTACCCCTAAACATGAGTTTAGTTAAATGTTCCGGGTATAAGGGAATAATCCCTCAAAAGTTCTTTTTGATAAAACATTTGTCAAAACATATTTGCACTTTCTTTTTTGTAAAGCCAAAAGTCTTAAATGACTTCTAATTTTTGAAGAGTCAATATATATATCTTACCATCATTAATCAACGATCATTTTATGTAAAGGGTCAAGCCTTAAATCACACGTTATATATTCAAGGTACAAGTTTTCGTTGTTCGGCCAATTTAGGGCAGTCTATAAATAATTATTAACTCATTCTTATTCTTATAAACAAACAGATGGTTCTTAATGATCACAAGCATGAATTTATCAAATTACATCCTACACACGTGATTCACCAAATTTATGAATGCTACATGTGTATTAGTCAATCCAAACGACATCAAATGAAACTCATAATGTCATTACAAGTTCTAGATGTAGTGATTGAAATAGATAATCTTTTTCGCGGACGCGAAATTGATGATAACCATGTCGTGGATCAAATCTTTAAAACGTACACTAGAACCTTGTAAATGATCGAACAAATCTATCATCTTGGGTAGTGGATATAGATTTTTAATCGTCAATTTACCTAGTTCACGGTAATCAATAAACATAAGGAATGATAACATCATAGCTCTTCATGATTACGAGCTTGGTAGAATAAAAGCTTTCTTCGACAACTCTCTCAGTTGTACGGTAATACTTTTAATTCAAATGGTGCTGACGTACAGTGCACCTGCCACAAGTGCAACACCGGGAATATAATCAATACCAAATTCAACTTGCCTTAATGGCGAAAGTCTAGGTAATTCACCAACAAATACTTCCTAAAGTTTCAGATAACATAAACATCTTTTAATAAATTTTCTTTAAGTTCTTTCTAGATTATAATATCTATGACTAATGCATAACCATTCACGATATAATTTCAAGTCTAAATGCAGGATATGGTCATCCATCAAGGATTATTTAGATCACTTTTGATAATCAAAATCTTATCATTCAGGGGAACTCTATTCGAGTTCCCATCAATTAAGACAATGTCGTCATGTCATAATCAATCAATCCATTCTACTGGCACTACCAACTTTTCAGTTTTATTGTCGTCGATAAGATGTGAACTTCTCAAAAGACTAATAATAACTCATAAACCTTCACAAATTTTAAGGATATATGGAGACATAACTAACCTTAAAAGAGTAAGGTCAACGCATAATCTACGCGAGAAAATTTCAAATCAAATACAAACGAAAACATTTAACGAATATAAATATATCCCATGTTTTCATAATTTGAGTACGCATTCGAAAGCTCCTCTGATCGTTACCCAGGTCATTCAAATGAATCTAATCAAAAGAAATGATAAGAACATCGATACATCCAGTCGGGTATCGACACTCGGTAATCAGATACTTTTCCAAAGAATCTCACTACGGGAGAATTGGACAAGAAAGAATTGTCAATTGTCAAATAAGACAATTTCCACAGATGAGTAAATTTGACTCAGAAGAATAGATGCTACAGGCACATATGTAGGTGTCCCTATCAATATGTCCCTATTTTTCAATTCTTGAAGATCTCATAAAATTTAATCTTTCACAATCTTCAAAGAAAATGTAATGTTTATTAACAATTTTATGGTGAATACTAATCAGCCTTGCATAGTCCCTTCCAAATTGTATGTAGGAGCGCAACTATATACAATTTCAAGATTAACGATGCAATACTCAGTTCGTAAAAAATTTATCATCATGTTTATAATAAAAACATTTTCATGCTTAATTCTTAAATAAGAATCAAGAATAAATTTACAAAGATTTTCTTTGTTGTGAAAACAATTAAGTTTTCCAAGGTGTTTCATAAACAACTTCATTTCAATAACGATTATTTATAAATCTCACTTTAAATAATTCATATGGTGTTGAAAATTCAATTTTTCCCAAGGGATACTATTGTATCTTTTAAAAACAATGAGTGATCTGCAAAAGAGTGGTGAGGAGTGGTTCACCAAGAACTAACTACAATATATCAGGAAATGAGCTTAGCCAAATAATCATGAGGTTCATGACCTCAATGGCACTCAAAAAGAATAATCCACAACGTAACTCAATTCGAGATGAGTACTTGTTCAATGGTTGCATCACTAATTCAATCATTAGAATGAATCAATAAAAGATAGATAACGTCGATACATGTAGAATTTAGCAATCAAAGGTAGTCTTTTCATTAATCACAAACAAGTCAGAATTGTACCGTAACACATTACGTGTCACTATGTCATACAATTTCAAGAACTCATCCTACCAACTGATGTCTCAGTTAAGTTAGGGATTATTTTTAAGAGATACCACAATGAATACTAATCTACAAGAGTCATTAGGTGTCCCATATGTCCCGGAAGATCCATCGGTCCCAATTCAGAATAAGATTTCTTCAATTTATTTATTGGACACTAGGCATCCTCGTCATTGGACAATGGCCTAGGAATAACCCTTAACACGAATCAACAATCATTCAAAACCTTATAATTCAATCATAGAACTTAACGACTTCCTCTTAACAATCTCATATTCCATACAGGTTAAATTTTACTTTATTCAAGTTTCAACCAACTTATACTCAATGCAACATCCTATCTCATTCTCCAATATTTTTAACTTTTATTCATAAACCTTAAAAGGGCAATAGAAGCTCGATATGAACAACGCTTAATTTCCAATCCTATAGCTCTTACAACAACAATTATCAAATGAGTCACTAGTATTAAATGACTCACACATTCAATTAGGCTTCTCTGAAAGGTACTAGTGGCATGAGGCTTTTGGGTAATGGTTCCAATGACAGCCTCAAGTACAACATTCGCCCTTTCGATTTCAAATTAAGAATTGGGTGACAACGAATCAGATGACATCTTTCTAGGTGGTAACGTTTTGTCAAACTCCACTCTATCAGGAAAGATCATCATGACATCGATATCAGTTTTAATCTCGCCAATTCTTCTTCAATATCACAATCAACTAATATCTACATTTCTATGAATATCAACCATTTTGTTGGGATCATAAATATCCACAACTTGGTTTAGATTTGGAATAGCTAGATTTCCTACAGAAATAGCTTAAATTAATTTACTAGGGGATTTAGGGTTCCTTGTGACAATCTACGTCGTATAAATACCTCGTATAAATATTAAAATAATCATCAAACAATCATGTAATCAAATTACATCATACATATATATATATATATATATATATATATATATATATATATATATATATATATATATATATATATATATATATATATATATATATATATATATATATATATATATATATATATATATATATATATATATATATATATATATATATATATATAATCCAAGTTATATATATATATATTAAAATAACACTTCTCAGTCTGGCCTTGTCGGTAACTCGAGAATTCTTCGGCACCGTTATAGTCAAAAGATTTTTAGAAATTTTTAGAAAAATGTTTATAGTTAAAAGATTCTGAAATGTTTTATTCAAAACCTCAGTTTTAAAAATCTTTCGTTCTCTATAACAAGAGCTCTGGTACCAAACTGTAACACCCCCAAATTTACTCAATTCAATACAGCGGAAGACTCGTTGGTGTTACGGGATAGCACATTACTCACATCATAAACAACGCATAAAAATTGCGTCGTTTAATAATAAAGTATTTCCATTCATAAATATCAAATTTACATAGGTCCCAAGTCATTGTATTTCATACAGGTTTTACAAAGCATTTGAATGAAAAATTATTATTTAAGTGCGGGCCATGAATTCTTGTTGTCTTCCCGAGAGTTACCTTCAAGTACCTGAGATAAAACATGTTAAAAGAAAAGGTCAGCGATAACGCCGAGTGAATTCATAGAGTTTAATAAAACCATTAATATATCATCGGTATATAATTATTACCGAAAATCATTTTGTACAAATCATTATAATAGGCCATAAAATAGCCAAAGTCATTTTATACAAATCCTTATCAAAAATCATAATATAGGCTTTTGCCTTCAAAATCACTATACGAACCAAAGTCGTAAAAACTCCATACAATACGTTTTATAACGTTGTATAAAGTTAAATAAAAACCGTTATATGAATATGGTTATGTGAAACCAAAACACGAACATAATATCAATAATAAGACCTTGTATTGCTAGTCAGGCAATATATCGTATTCAATGCGTATAGCAGTATTTCGTTATTTGGATTATTATAAGCCGCATGACATTGTTACCTTACTACAACAAACAACGGGTAGCTAACCCGAAACTCAGTTTGCCCATCTAAATTAGGGTGTCGTCACAAAAATCACGTTATGGAAATCTTCTCATACATAAATTCGCTTACAAATCAATGTGGCACGACGGGGATCAACCGTCAAGGCGCGAACTGGGGTTATCGTCCCCAAATAGTACTATTATATGCATAAGCGTCTACCAAATCCTGGTAGTTCACAATTCATGCTAATGGGACTTTTAGTGACATAACCTAACTTTAATAATCCATTTTATTTCATACTTCTGGTCATATATCATTCATCGGGTCATACAATCATTCGGGTCCAAATCAACAAACATACAATCGGGATAAATGGTGTCCTATTTTATCAAAACTAACATGTTATCTCCCTCTCGGGTTTATTAAACATTTCATAAAAATATTTAAAAGAGTGCGAGGCTATGAACTCACGTTGATTGGGAAAGGCGGGTTATCGGCGATTCGGATGTACGGTACGTGCTTCAATCACGGAAACCTAGACAAATAATACCCCTCTTAGACTCTTGTCCAATGACTTTATAAAAATAACAATTATGTATACATATGATGATTTTATATATATAATGATGATCAAGTGGGTTTATACATTCTCATTTACTCATTTTAGTGTTATGTATTGGTAACTTTTATACTAGTTTACTAGTTTTACTTATTTACATGTTTTAGGCCCAATAAGCCCATTACAAGCCCAATACTTTATATTAGTCCATTTTACACTTTTAATATCAGTATTATACTTTACATGTTGGGCCCAAGTGGGTTAAGCCCAATAAGTAAATTTATAAGTGTTTAGCCCATTTAGTTGGATTATTAGTCCAATAATGCTAACTTAGCCCGTTAATGTCCATATGTTATTTAGTTCGGGTTTTTATCGGTTTTTACTTGTTATATAAGTTTATACATCAGTATGTGAGTTTATAAAAGTGTACATTAAACGGGTCCGACCGTCTAAGTTTTATTTGACAAAAACGTTAATCTTTCGGTACTAGCCGAAAAGACGTAAAAATCATGTTTATAGTTTTTATAAATTATAAAACTTACCAAACTACCATTTTTATATAATGTCCATTTATTTATCCTTATACATATTTATATAAATGAAATATATAAGTTAGTGGGTTTTAATTTCATATTTTATACTATATTATTTTGAGTGCTTATATAATACTATTAAACTTTAATTTCACAAAATCTGATTTTTAGTTTCACTTTCACCATTTTTATCACTTCTTGAGTTCTATAAGTAGATAGAAGCTCATTTTTAGATGACATAAACTTTATATTATGTGCTACAAATAAGTTAGTTATAGCTAGTGCTCAATCTATGTCTAAGTATCCTTATCAGTCCCTACAAAACAGACTATTCAGATTGGTATACTAATTTTGTTTTGATCATATCTCACTCATTTTGATGATTCCATTGCATGGCCAACTCTCACATGTGTATGACATCTAATACTTACTGTAAGTTGATACCACCATGCAATTTTATCAGTTCATAACTTGGTTACTTACTGTTTTTATACAGCCATCATTTTAAGCAAGATTTTAACATTATTACCTATGGTTTTCCATCTTTTTAACCATATTTATCAAACCTATCAACACCAAATCCCCACATAATATTTTTAATCATCATTCATCATCATATACATATACATAAATAAAGAAATTACAAGATTACGTAATCAAAATAAAAAGAGGATAGGAAGAACAATCTTTATACCACCAAGATTAAGTAGTTTATGATCAAGGCTTAGATTTTTGATCACACAACTTGTGATAAATCAACACCAATCTTCAAGGCCACCAATACTTGTAAACTTCTTGTAGAAATCATCCCTATGACACCAACAAATCTTCTCCTTGGATGTTAAAATCACCACCAATCAATAGAGCTTGAAAAGGGCTTCATCATATGTGTGAATAACATATGATTTCATGGTTAAATTTGATCAAATGAGGGTGTTTAGGGGTGGTGGTGGATGAATTTTAGAGAGAGAGGAAGGGAGGATGAGTGGTTTTACATGTAAGAAAATGAGGAAGTGGTTTAGGTTGTGTAGTTTTGATGTTGGTAGCTAGCTTGCAAAGTTAAGCAAGACATGTGTCTTGCTTACTTTGTAAGCATGACACCTAAGTGTGTTTGTGTAGCTTATTTAATCCCTCCCATATTGGGGGTGGGGCAAAAGTGGTTTTGTCTCATCCCCAATTATTTACGGGTACTCCTCGATTCTAGTTTCCTCGATTTGCGTGCCCTCAGGTCGTTTTACGAAAAACGTTTTTATAAATTATGAATCAACGATACAAAACGAATCTAATAAAAATTGTTTCATCAAAAACGGAGTTCGAAAACGTAAATAGGTAATCCTAAGGTTTCCGGTTTAGTCGTAAAGGACATTAAATTATACACGTAAGTCCTAATCTCTTCTCGTAAATTTGTGAGTTTATGAACCAACTCAAATTTATAATCCCAAAATAATATTCACGGATAAATTAATTTCCTGAAATGTCGGACTGTCACCAAAAATGGTGTATGTAAACGTAAGCACGTAACGTAGAGTCCTCCGGTTTAGACGTAGTCGATGCTACTTCAAGACGTAAATCCAAATTCATTCCTAAAAATAAGTGAGTTTATAATATAACATTAAAATAATGTTTTTAACTAATATTTGAGAATAAAATATCAACCATAAATGGACGGATTGTCACACACACATATATATATATATATATATATATATATATATATATATATATATATATATATATATATATATATATATATATATATATATATATATATATATATATATATATATATATATATATATATATATATATATATATATATATATATATATATATATATATATATATATATATATATATATATATACATATATATATATATATAGAGGAGGGTTAACGTAAGAGATTTTTTAAAGTTGATAAAATAAGATTAATTTTACACCGTTAGATCTTTTTATTAGTATTAGATTAGATGGACATTAAATGAGAGAGATGTTAATCATTGATTAGAGTTTCAAGGGCATAATAGAGAATTTTAATCTTATTTTTTAATTAATTTTCAACATTTTTTTTCACCAACTATTTTTTACCTGATCGTTTTGTTATATTGTAGTTGATACATTTTTTGTTTTCATACATAATTTACTAACATTATTTTGTTAAAAAGTACTAGTACATTGGTAAAAAGAATACTACTCGAAACAAACACTGGTACATGCACTTTGATAGATAAACATTTGGAATAATTTACATTAGATATATATTTAGTGGTGCACTGGTACAATGCTAGTACACATAGACATATGATAACAGTGTGTGTCATCTAGAAAAAAACTTAACTAGTACCCTGGTACATAATAACCCAACTGGTACTTTGGTAAATAGTACAAGTGAAATATAATAAGTTGATACATAAACCTAGTAGGTGGTACAATTAAAAAATAGCTTCTACATTGCTACTCGACACTGGTACAAGTGGTTAAAGACAGTACAATACAACCGATAGAAGTGGTACATTAAAATACTAACTCTTACACAAAATACGACTTGTACATCTTACACAAAAATACGACTGATAGAAGTGGTACATTAAAATAGTAACTCTTACATTAAAATACTACTCGTACATCATAACATGAAAATTGGTGTAACAAAAATAGTGGTACTTAACTTTATAGCAATATCAAGCATGACAACATGCTTCAAAATTACAGTGTCACGAGTTTTCATTCATATAAACCAAAAGACCACAAAAACAGTTGATCTAAATCTACACCAGCGGCGTAGCCTTGTGGAACACATACCACGACTTATCCGGTGTACCGGCGATAGTAGTGCCGTCGTAAACTCTTGTGACAATAGCGGCACAACAACGACCTAAACACCTATCCGATCGAAACAAATAAACATCAACCAGAATTGTTTGGGTTCCAACGACGGTTCGGTCGATGTAGATACCGACAACATTTAAGCCAAAAGCAAACCATCGACGACAGCTAAACCTATTAGATTGAAGTCGAAACTAAACCTAATACATTCGAAACCCGTATCCGATTATTTGCACACAACAAAACCTTAAGGTATAATAGCGGCACCAGTCCACAACCATCACAAAACATGTTACATGTTACCTCGTACATGGTAGGTGTGAGCACAACATACCACGTTGTATCAGGTGTCTTGGTGATAATAAGACGAAGCAATGACTACATCTACTCAATACACGAGGAACACTTGACGGATGTTTCTAGATCCTATGGTTTCAACACGAATAATACCTCTTACACGTTCGTTAGAATATGGCGCCAGCCAGGAGTAGATATGGCGTGTTTGCGATAATTGGTAGATCTGACGACAACAGTGACAGATAGATCTGAAAACGGTGGCGGCGGTTGGGTTGTTGCAGTGGGTGGGTAGTTGCAGCGGGTATACCTACGACAGAACGGTTCTTGTTATGGTTATTACAACAGATCTCCGGTTCTTGTTTTAGGATACAAGTACTCGTTTCTTATTTTCTAATGTTCTTGTTTTTGGTACATCAGTTAGCCAATCAAAATGATTGCTAGTTGATTGTGATGGTATGCAATTTTTAATATGAGGAAAAAGTATGGTGGGGCGTGTATTTTTATTTGACGACTGGGAGAGATATGTCATATGCGGGTTTTGTAGGGGTAAGTAAATATAAAAAAATAAAAACCCTAAAATACCCTTCTAGTTAAATATTTAAATTTCAGGTTTTTAATAATTACATTTCCACTTGTCAATCATCTATTGAGTTCTTATATTTATAACTTTAAAAAGTTCTTATATGATCCAAATTCTATATATATATATATATATATATATATATATATATATATATATATATATATATATATATATATATATATATATATATATATATATATACTTATATATATATATATATATATATATATATATATATATATATATATATATATATATATATATATATATATATATATATATATATATATATATATATATATATATATATATATATATATATATATATATATATATATATATATATATATATATATATATATATATATATATATATATACATATATATATACATATATATACATATATATATATATATATATATACATATATATATATATATATATATATATATATATATATATATATATATATATATATATATATATATATATATATATATATATATATATATATATATATATATATATATATATATATATATATATATATATATATATATATATATATATATATAGATTTGAGTTATTATAGTGTAGTGCTTTATAATTGTTAAAATGAAAAGTCTCTTAACCTATTGGATCTACTATATTAATTACATCAAACTAATTAAAAATATATCAAAAGATTATTTAATTATTTACAACAAGAAGTTGAAACCGTAGCTTTAATGAGGCCACATTAATAACAAAAAAGAATGAGGCGTGTTTTCCATAAAAAATCATGGCGGCAAAAAACAAAAATCCACCATTTTTTATCAACGTAGCACTTGTTTTAGTAAAACGATTTTGTCATGCATACAATAGTACTTACAAACTGATCTTGCATGAAATATTTTATACATGTATCACCTACTTACAAATTGGTGCACGAATTAGGGTGTACAAGTCGTGGCTGGCGAGGATCGAGTGTACCATGGTATACGAATTTGTGATGTACGCATTCTTGGTGTATGAGTCGGTATTTTACGAGTCGTGTGTGGCGAGGTTCGCGTTCATCATGGTGTACGAGTAGTTGGTGTACGAGTCGTAAATGTTCGTTCTTTCGATGATGTATCAGTTTTTGAACAAATTATATTCATAAACTCTTGTGATTTAGTGTTTTAATGATGGTGTAGCAATTGTTTAGCAATTTTGGATCCATGTTTCAATCGCATATCGATTTTATTTTTAGTTTTTTATTTGTGTATCACTTTCTATTTAGTTGATAATAGATCGATGTATCACTAATGTATACATATGACGTACAAAAAATTTGAACCTTGCAATTTATCTACAAAAGTGAATGTTGCATGAAACAAGCATGATATTATATATGTACCATCAGATATTAAAATTTTGTTACGCATTAAATGTTCAAGTAGAGTTAAATTACTAACGTTTGCAATTAATGAGTTTGAAAATAACATAAACAATTAATATATCAGACATAAACTAGTAGATCCAACGATATACAACACTTCTCATTTTAACAATCTTAAGAAGTTACACCACAATAACTCAACTCTATATATATATATATATATATATATATATATATATATATATATATATATATATATATATATATATATATATATATATATATATATATATATATATATATATATATATATATATATATATATATATATATATATATATATATATATATATATATATATATATATATATATACTGATACATATTTGTTGAGTCTTTTTTAATTGGTGTTGTAGATATTTCAATACGTATCACTTGCGTTATTTTTTTGTTGGTTATGTATTTTTTTGAGATACGTATCACTTGGGTTTCTTATAATTTGTTATGTATTTATTAGTATACGTATCATATAGGTCTTTTTTTAGTTGGTTGTGTATTTTTTTCTCCGGTACATACCATTTGTTTTTTATACATTTTAAAGGTTTTTTTTAAGTTGGGCATAAAGAATAAAAACGTAACTTAATATTAACTTTGCTTTTACAAACATGTCACTCTTATATAGATTTAATGGTGTTATGGTTATCATGAAAAAAAATATGTGCCACAAATAAACGTGTACCATACTTACTTGAAAATAATGGTAAGACAATATAAACAAAGACTACATAATCAATTACAAATATCAGTATTAAAAAATCATCATCCATTAACATGCAAGATTTACGTTTAAATAGAAAAGAAAAGGATGATAGAACCTTATTTCCAATAACTCAAATTTAATAATCATACTAAGGCAGTCAACTGATTTTAATGAAATAATGTGCCACTAGTTTTTAGATTTATCACAAAAATTCCATTGGTTTAAATATTCATCAAATCTCATCATTATTGATAATCTAACGGTTTAAATCGGGTATCACTTGGGTTTCTTATAATTGGTTATGTATTTATTCGTATACGTATCATATAGGTCTTTTTTAGTTGGTTGTGTATTTTTTCTCCGGTACATATCATTTGTTTTTTTTATACATTTTAATTAGGTTTTTTTTAAGTTGGGCATAAAGAATAAAAATGTAACTTAATATTAACTTTGCTTTTACAAACATGTCACTCTTATATAGATTTAATAGTGTTATGGTTATCATGAAAAAATATGTGCCACAAATAAACGTGTACCATACTTACTTGAAAATAATGGTAAGACAATATAAACAAAGACTACATAATCAATTATAAATATCAGTATTAAAAAATCATCATCCATTAATATGCAAGATTTACGTTTAAATAGAAAAGAAAAGGTTGGTAGAACCTTATTTCCAATAACTTAAATTTAATAATCATACTAAGGCAGTCAACTGATTTTAATGAAATAATGTGCCACTAGTTTTTAGATTTATCACAAAAATGCCATTGGTTTAAATATTCATCAAATCTCATCATTATTGATAATCTAACGGTTTAAATCGGTTCTTATTGTTTTTATTTTAAGAGTGGTCACTACGATAACGCCACTATATATATATATATATAGGGATGAGTTCTAGAGAAAACCTCAAGTTCGTAGAAAAGCTAGAAAACAAACTACAAGGTAGCTTTTGAAACACCTCAAAACGCAGGGTATAATATGTAAATAAACAAAAAAAGTGGAGGGGGTAATGTTGCCAAATACCCAAACTTACTGAATTTACTCCACGACCTTCTCATTCTTCATCATCTCTTGAATATAACTCAGACACCATCTCCATTATCTCCACCAACATCTCCGTCGCCGCCACACCGTCTCCGCCGCCACCACACCATTTTCGTCATCAAAAGTGTTGCTACCACCACCGCTGCCACCATATCAAGCGTTATCACCGTCACTACATCACCACCATAGTCATCGTCACCATAATATCCATCAATTCGTCGTGACCAATTCCATCGACACCATCATATCCGTCACTCAATCATCATCGACATCATATCTACTGTAAGCGAAGAAAAAAACAAGATATAACTTGTAAGTGCATTAAATTTTAAAACTGATCTAATTAAAAAAATACAATGATTTTAAAGTTTTTCTATTTGTTAATCATCACACTATAACACACCATAACGTAATTTAAAATATATGGAACGGTTTTGGAAAAAAACGAGCTTGAATAGTGCTTGTTAAAACTGCACATCATGTGTTTGATAAAACGTTTGAGTGAAATTTAAAATTTTGATGCACTATTTATGTATTATGATGTGCTAAGTGTATATGTTTACTTGTCTTAATATAAATTTGCAGCATATGTGCTAAGTTAGGGTGTCTGCATTTCGACATATTGATAAATAGACTATAAGACTTAAGGAGTTAAGGTATATGTTTCTCGTTAATAATGTTGTAGGGCATTAGTTCACCACTGTATTGGGGCAACGACTATATTAGGAAATCATAGTTAACACGTTTTAGGGAATCATAGGAGACACGTTTTATGGAATCATAGCATATGTTTGTTGTTAATAATGTTGTAGGGCGTTAGTTCACAACTGTATTGGGGAATTAGTTAACAACTATATTAGGGAATCATAGCCTAAACGTTTTAGGGAATCATAGTAGTCACGTTTTAGGGAATCATAGTAGATATGTTTTAGGGAATCATAGCACACACATTTTAGGGAGTCATAGCAGATATGTTTCAGGGAATTAGTTCTAGTTTGTTCAAGGACTTCATATTCCAGTTTTGTATGGGTTCTGCAATTTTTATGAAGAACTATTCTTTATTTATTTGCACTATTTTAGAGATTGATATGGTCTGTTATATGATGCTTATTGAGATTGGGGACTTGGCTTATCATATAATATTATAAGTTGGTACAAGCTTATAGGTGCAAGTCTAGACTAGAGCCCAAGCTCGCCACAATATAGGTAAATCTTAATCTGAAAACAGATTGGGGACGTGTTTCTATCTTCACCCGATTTAAGAATTTATTTTTATTGGAATTAACCATATCCCTCTTTTTCCTTGTTGCATGCATTCCCTGACTCGAATCTTTCTGTATACATATGTGGTATCTGAAAAATGCAATGTGTCTACTATCTTATTGAAACACGGTTAACTATAAAGAATGACACATATTTTTTGTATATCGAATCTTGACATCAGTTGTTGCGCTCTACGAGTGATTGAATTTCACATTTAAACGAATAGTAAATGCTTTTGTTCATATGTTTGCTCCCATGTTACTCAAATTCGTAATTTGACTGTTGCAAGCCATATCACCACGAAGCTGGTTGAGGATGTAATTATCAGTAGTAAGCCAAAAGTATGAAAAAATAATTGGTAGATCTTATATGTCAACCACTTGTGAAGTTAGTTGAAATAAGTACCGTTGTTAGATATGTGCTAATGCACAATTTAGCCACTAAATTAAATCAATTATAAAAAAAAGCATTTGCTGACATGTAGATTGTTACAGGTATCTAAAGGTATTCAGGTATCTTTAACATGGGAATATAATTTTACTTATGCTTATTACAGTTCCTTTTTTTGTTAATAGTTACAGAGGAAGAACTGTTGCAAGTCGGTAACAACCAAATAATTTGGGCATCAATTTTAGAATTTATTACGGCATCAATTTTAAAATTTATTACAGCATCAATTTTAAAATTTATTACAGCATCAATTTTAGGGCATCAATAAACATATATAATAGGGAATCATAGCTATCACTATTTAGGGACTCAGTTCAATATTGTCCTTGGGCATCATATTCAAACAATCCATTTGTTTATTTAATGCACAACGTTTAGATTGTACTTGTTTGTTTTGAGGCACACTTTTTAAAATTATTGTTAGTTTAATAGATATGATGTAAACGTTCACGATTGTATCGGGGCATCAATTAAAAACTATATTAGCGCATCGTAGCAATCACCTTTTAGGGAATCGGTTCACTGTTGTACTAGGTAATTGTATTTCGATGTTGTAATAGTTCATATTTTTTGTTGCAAGGATCTCTCGACTGCAGCCCTTATGTAGAGAATTCATAAAAGGGGCCACGTCCTGAATGACATGCTCTATGGAAGAATTATAGAGTAAGAATCTTGACATCAACACTTTTTTTGCATCATAGTATTAAATAAGGAAATTTATAATATGCTTAGTGTATCTTTAAATCAAAAATGAACTTTTCAAGTTTTAATTTAGTATTTTATAATTTGTGTAACTAATGGATGTTCTAGCTGGACCTAGTTTTCTTTTTATAAAAAATGATTGGTATTATGCATATGCACCAGAAACACGACAGACTTCACATATGATCCAGCCATGTGCACCAGATACAGGGCCATAATTCACACAAAAGTAAAAGCTTGTGCTGAGATACTTTGTCTATGATTCAACCAATTCCTGTTACCTGATGCTCTAGTGAATCTCTTGCTTCAATTTATGGACTAGTGCTCATGTTGCATGTGGCTAGACCGGTGCTGTTTAGTCGGTAAGTTCTCTAATGATGTTAAACCTGAGTTATTATGTTCAAGATAAGTCACATTTGCTTTTGTATTGCATTTGGCATTAATCCGACAAGCTGCATTTAATCCACTTTATGAGAGCACTAGATACAAGTTATTTTACAAGCGGTTCATGGAACACCTCAAAGGAACATGTTAGATTTCCAGCTAGTGCGTCATAGTGTCAATGGTATCATGAGTGGTTGTAGTATCTATCCAAGTAAATGTCATGGTGGCGTGGTCAGTAATAGCTATATACATGAATATTTGTACCAGGTTGAATTGTAACTTTTGGAAGTTAGTAACCTTTGTTAACTTTAAGGCATCTATTGTTTAAATTTAAGGTATATGTATGTTTAAAAGTTTGTTAAAGTGAAGTATAGTGTCTGATCTTTTGCCATCGTGGGATTGTCAGGTCGTTTCATTTAAAAAATCATACACTTGATCTGTATAACGATGATGATCCTACATGTTTTGTAATGTGGCCTACATGTTTTGCTTAGTATCATCTCGTGTGAAGTTAGATTAGTCTTGAAAAGTTATGAATTAAAGTGGTAGTGGCTGTTTACTAGACATTTGTTGTCTATGTGATTGGATATTATTGTTTAGTTTTCTACATACTTATTAGATATAACATAACGAAACACCAACTGTATATTTTGATCTATGATCAGAAATCATTGTTGCCATGAAATGCGGAATTTATGTCGATTCATAGAAACTCTTTTGCGATAGACTAGTTAATGTTTATGTTTTGCTATGAACTTAGACTCGGTTGTTTGAAACTTTATAACCTTATCTTATAAGGCTTACCTCAGCAACATAAAACATTTGCATGACTCCAGGTTGTTTACTTAAGAAAGTGAATGCTGCTAATAGACGTAGAATGCTGAACGAGAAAGCTGCTAGTGAATCAGAGGGTTGGCTATTAAATAGTGCAAAAACATATTCGTATTCCCAGGTTTGACTCCCTACTGATCCCTTAATTAACTCATCTATAACTAAGTGGATCGAAATGTCATCTATAGAAGTTGGTATTATATTAATTGCAAGTGTTTATTTTGGCTGCAACTATGCAAGTTGTCTTCTTAAATCACTCGGTTTGTTCAAATGGGGTGTTGCTCACCATGTGCCATGCCAGTAATTAAACTTCTAAACTTAATTCTGAAAGTAGGGTCGTTGGAAATCAGTAACACCAAATGACCATATGTTATTGCGTTTGTCTTGTGGTTCAGATCTGTATTTTACAGTTGCTTCTTAACTCACTCGGTCTGTTCACGGTCTGTATACTATTGCTTTTGATGGGTATGCATAGTTATATAAGTTTTTTTAAGTGAAGACAGATTATTACTCCGTTATGGACCCTGCCAGGTACAGTCAATTGATTTTGTATCTACACCAACTAATTTTAAGATCCCTTACTCAATTGATTTTGTGTATGCCAGGTACACCTCGTGTACTACTAATGAACTTTCTCAATACCACCTTTAGGAACTTCAACTCATCGTGGGCTCAGAATATCGTATTTCTGGTTCAATTGCATGATCGGGATTCGATGCTTAACTTCTTAACAAATTTGCATTACAGACAATGGTGATCAGGATTGCTTCCAACCCAGTTAAAAAAGCAGAAGAGAAAACGCATACGAGTTGTATCGTGGAACATATTTTGTTTTGTATTTTGTGACGTAATTGATGTATTTGCTTTTACGTTTCATAGTCAAATTTTCTTTATAGTCTATAAATCATTAAAAAAATGGGATTTGTTAAAAGCATTCACACTTAAAAATTCAAAAACGTTTATATAGTCATAAAAGAACTTCCCGATCAACAAAAGTCACAGGGTGTTAAAAAACAAAGTCATAAAGAATTAAAAGATATACATAAATAACCCTTGAAAAATAAAGAAAGTACAAAAAGGTCCCTAGACTTTAGAAAAAAAAGGAAGGGAGGGAGCTTTGATCCAACGGTTGGGAGGAGGTTTTCTAGGTTTTCTTTTGAGATGAAGTTTTCTCACGATCCTATTCCTATATATATATATATATATATATATATATATATATATATATATATATATATATATATATATATATATATATATATATATATATATATATATATATATATATATATATATATATATATATATATATATATATATATATATATATATATATATATATATATGGGAGCGTTATTGTGGTGAACAGTCTTAAAGTGGGCTATAGTAAGCACATTTATGAACCACTGGATCAAACAATAAACATCAAGATCAGATTTAAATATACAAATGGTTTAATTGTAATATTATAGAAAATTTAGGGCATTATCATTTTTATATATGTCATTAATGTGACTAAAAACGTACGCAGGTGAGATCTTTTTCTTTTCTTTAATGTAAAATCGTTCATTTATTGAATTTTTACTACTCAGTTTATTTACATTACTTTTTTTCTTGTATATTCATCAATTATTACAGCTTCGTATTCTCTAGATGAGATTTTTTTATTACTAAACTTGTTATTGGTACATGATCATGCAATCTTAATTATATTTTTTATACTTATTCAAAAAAATATGATACACATTTATTTTATTTAGTGATGCTTTTATATCTTTTTGCAAAATAATCACAACTACTGATAACTTATTGATGATACACATAATATCTTTTTAACTTATACTTTTAGAAGCGACACAAATTATTCATCTAAAACGGACATGTGTTTTTCTTCCCAAATTACTACGTGTTGTAGTCTCATATGTATCATACACATTTACCTCCTCACAAAAATGCAAGTGACACACGCTCATTTCAAAACTATAAGAACATTAATTGATTCATAACAACAATCGCATGGATACATGCAAATTCAAAAATCCAAAAAATATACTCCCTCCGTCCCAAAATTATTGTCACCAGACAAGAATTACACAGTTTAAGAAAATTACATTTATTATAGCTTTCTCTCTCTTACTTTTTAGCATAATGACATTTTTACCCTTAGCTAATTAATTAATTCTTCTTTAATGTTTGTAATAACAATTTCAAACAAGGATAATATAGTAAATTTATCAAAGTTTTCTATCTATTTTTAGTAGTGGACAATAATTTTGGGACAACCCAAAATAGAAAGATGGACAATAATTTTAGGACGGAGGTAGTAGTAATCAAAAGAACTAGTAGCACGTTATCTTAACGTATACAAAATATAAAAAAAGGTCTCAAAATATTAGCCAAACTAGGGATGAGGACGGTACCGATCCCGTTCTGAACTCGTCTCGAATATTTCTCGAACATAAATTTATGGTACCGGTATCGTACTGAACAAGATTCGAGTATCGATAACGGTACAGGAATCGGTACCGGTACCGCGAAATCGGAATTTTCGCGTTCTTTTTCGGGAATATCCCGATTTGGTACCGGTCTCGTCCCGAATTAGTGGTCCCGAAATGCTATGACAAACTATAAAACGCTAAGCCAAACTATAAAACGGTTCGGGTTCAATTCGAGATTCAGGTCGAAATGGTCATCCTTAGCCAAAGTATAAAACGCTAAAAAGGTAACTTTATAAAAAAAATTGCAGGTCCCCTCATACTATGACAATAATGCATCTTATAAAAAAGCTGGGTAAAAGAACTAACCACAATAAGATTGAATATGTATCATCGAAAATGATAAGCACAAAAAATGGTTGTACCACTTATATTTATTTAGACTTTTAAATTAAACAGGCTATTCCCGACTGGTTGGGCTTATCGAAAATTTCTTAGCTAACAGATATATCATATCTAGATAGTCTCAACATAAATTAACCAGCCTTCAAATACGGCCAATATTTTGGCTTACATTTTGGATGATACATAATTATCTATTTTTTATTTTTTTTAGTAAAAATAATTAATAAATTAAGATCAAAAAATCGATTGGCAAAGATCCATGTGATGTATGACTTTTTTTTCTTCTTTTTTTACCCGTCAGTATCTAATGTTGTAAATATATTAGTTCTTAATACACAAATTTATTTACATTAGCCTATGATAATCTTTTTTAGGAAGAAATTTATCCAAACCTTAACTCATACACAAATATCAATTGATGTACCAATTGTAAAAAAAAGAAACAATAAATTTGATGGTATATATCGTGACAAAAACGCCTTTTAACGAAGAATCTTATTGAAAATGAATATACACCCTAAAAACTTTTGGGCAAATAATACAGCAACCGAAATAAATTAACATATACTACTAACACAGAACCACATACAACTAATACACACCCACATAAAACCTTGTTGCGGTGGCGTGCTCAGTCTTCGACTTCCGGGGATGACTTGATATAACTCTGATAGCGGCGTCTTTCCGAAGTCCTTATAATCTAAAAAAACCAATTAAAAATCATGAAAGCATCCATCCTTGGCGGGAAAAAAACTCCACTAGCAGCGCGTATCACCTTCTTGGTGGCCGAGTAGGAACGTTTTTACAGATCAATGAGCTCAACAGCGGTTATTCGTAAAGTAGTGGGGATGAGTTTTAGTTTTAGAGCACTTTACAGAACTTTCAATGAGAGCAAGAGATTTTGTTGAAGTTTTAGATTGCAAAAAATAACATGTGATGTTGATAGTATGTGACGATTGACGAAGATAAGAAATGGAAATGAGATGGACACATTTAGCAGTGAAAAAAGAAAAATGATATTAGGATAATATATTTAATACCTAAAATGCCCTTATAATTAATTAATCATTTTACATTCATTTAAATACTTGGTTTCCACTTGTCAACATATGAGTGGTGCCTATTATAACTCATTTTAAAGTGTAGTGCACTTGAACATAAAACTATATATATATGTATATATATATATATATATATATATAGATATATATATATATATATATATATATATATATATATATATATATATATATATATATATATATATATATATATATATATATATATATATATGTATATATATATATATATATATATATATATATATATATATATATATATATATATATATATATATATATATATATATATATATATATATATATATATATATATATATATATACTAGTTGCAAAACCCGCCCGATGGGCGGGTCTGACTTATGATTATCGTTTACGTTTTTTTGTTTTTGTTAATTTTTGTTTTAAATTTTTTACTTGAAGGATAGTATGGAACTTTTATTCCTTTTTATAGTAATTGCATATGAATATATAATGAGGCAGCATTTGTTGTTGTTTTTTTTCAAAAATATTTTTTTATAAGTTATGTTTTAAGTAGTGTATGATTTTTTTTTATCTGTTACCTATTCTTGTGATAATACCTTATGTACTAAAGTTATTAACTAAAATAAAAAATGTGTTTTTTGTTGAAAAAGTTGGTTGTGGTAATTTGCCTAATTTACAGTTCGACTTATTCAATCGGTTGGGTTAGCCATCTATTTGAAGTAGATGATTGAGATTTGAGACGTCTAAAGTTATTGATGGGTATCAAAAAACATATTTATTTTTTATGAATCAAACTTTATTTATTTTAGCATAAAGCTTAATTAAAACGAATGTTTTTTTATGTTTGTAATACTGTTAATGGCAAGACTTACCTAATGGTCAGGTATAACTTGTGATTATCATTTACATTTTTTGTTTAAAGAAATATTATAGTTAATGATAATTTGATAGACATTTTATTGCTTCCTTTAATCTAATCAATTGGCTATTTTTGCTCCTCGCACTATTTATATGGTGGTTATTAGCAACACTCTTTACACGAATAAAATGCTAAAAAAAAGGGAAGTACTAAAATGGTCACAAATACATACAATGATCGGTTTTTGAAAATTTGATTAAAAAGAAAGTATAGCCACATAAAAAAATAAAAAGTGTTAAATTAAATTGCTTTTAATTGATAGACCTTCAGAAAAAATAAAAGCGCCTTCTTAATAACATAAGTAAAGTACAAAATAAAAAATAAAAAAGTTATAAGCCATGAGGATAAACGTAGGGACGGAGCTAGGGGTGTCTCGTGGGTGCCCAGAAAATCTATGGATTTTTTCGATTTAGGGGTTAATTTTTGAAAAAAAAAACTGATTTTTTTCAAATATATCTTAAATGCACCCGGTGCTTCGAAATAAGTTTCCGGTCTTATTTAGTAGTTTAAAAAATTTGTGCCTTTAGTCATATTTTGTTTTGGCTTCGTCCCTAGATAGACGGGTTAAATATAAGAATTTATATAACGTAGTAGAACATGGAAAACAATGCATATCATGAGTATCTTTATAAATTCCATCTTTGTCGTAGTATAACTATATCAACAATAATAAAAAAGCACAAGAATTCTCTAATAAAAAAGAAATTCTCTAATAAAAAAGCACAAGAAAATCCTCATAGAGCCAACCGTCAACACCTAATACAACTAATGAGTAGCCATCAACCGTGGAAAAATCATGTGAAAATTGGTTCTTTTAAGCTTAGTATATATGCAATGTTAGTATTACATTTTGAAAGTACGATGAGCCAATAAGGGTTTCATTGATTGAATTATGATCATAATTTTGTACCTCCTCGATCTTATGACAGTGCGACGTTTAGCATTTATTTTAGAATGGTCGAATTATTTTATATATACTAAAAAAATATGGATAAGAAGTTTGAAACAGAATGCATAATATTTATACTATTCAAAGAGCTTGTGAATCGCCAAGACCCTGTTGTGGATGTTTAGGTCGAGACACGACTGTGAACGCAGCTGTTAAAACTGGCCCTGCTGTTGTCAATCTTTCATTTCCAAAAGGTTTGTTCTTGAGAGTATAAATCACAACTTGAAGAATTTGGTATCCTTTTTAAACAAATGATAGTTATTTGAAGATTTCCATGGGGTGACGGAGAAAAAGCATTACTATATTAACGTTCCCTCATGTTGTCATTGATTTTCAAGGTTTCAGATCTTATTCTAAAGGAAAGGTAAGCTTATATATTCTACTTAGCCAATATCATGATAATTGTGAACTCATATGTTGATGGGCCTTTCTCAATGCTATAGTTAGCATGTACGTGACCACTCCCAACAATCATGATTAGATCATTGTCCGTGGAAATGGAGGTAAGTGCTATCTCATTTGAATCAAAGGCAATCAGAGATAGTTTCTACTTTCCAGTTAGTAAACCATATCATGCTGTATATTATGAACTACATATCTGCCTCGTCTTTTAAAAAATATAATGTATCAGTCCCTTGACAAATGCAAACCAACTCATTTATAAATGTCACGACTGGAAGAAGCTCAATATATATACAACTGACCTGACCATAGAACTTTGCCTATCTAACAAAAAGTGCATTGTAATCATGCATATATGAACTTATTTAAATTGATTATAACAATTCACTCAAGTCAGCATTCTCAACCACCAACTCTTCATTTTTGCTTCATACGCATCCACATGGAGAAGTTCACAGTTATATCTAATTTAGATTAAAAATATGAAAAAATGATGCAACATACATTTTCTTTTTAGTTAGACAACTCAACAATTAACTCCATATATACATCTTCAAATATCAATCATACTCATCATTTACATTCATGTGCATGACATATTTCCAACATTAAGTCATATAACCGCTGCCCAGTTTCAAGACTATCTATGTAGCGAGTATCACAATTAGCAATTATCCATAATGTCATATTTAGGAGTTAAGAAGAAAGCCTTACTTTCGTAGTTCATTCATGTACTTTAGTCCTAGATTTTTTAGCAAGGTTAATACAAACTTTTAGGCAGAAATTTACTTTTCAACTTAGTACGATATGAACCTGAAGTTCTCAACTGGATCTTGGCATAAACTATATTGCAGCTTTTACCTTAAAAATTGATTCTACTGTTCATAAAATGCAAAAAAGACAGATTTTAACAATGTTTAATTATCTTCTACAATGAGTTAACTTGTGTTTAGTTCGAATCAGAAGTTTTTCTCAATGAGTCAAACATGTAAAAAGTAAGGAAAAGTTAGCTGATATGGGATCATGTCAAATTTTAACATTTTCATATCAGAAATAGTCACTTATGTGGAAAGTTTGTCTCGTCATTTGACGTGCTCTACCCATAAATATATTACCCATTTTGAACTTTTACGTATCTGGTCGATTTTGACCATTCTACCTACACATAAATTAAACATTCTAACTTATTCAACCCCACCAACTTATCTAAAGCGGTAGAAAATAGTTCAAATACAATCACAATTAAAATATTATCAGAAGTAAATTGATGATTGCTTAATAAAGAATTTATGTCTAAAGAAACTTACATTTCCATGTGTGTAACACTGATTATTAGCGAACTATTTCGCTTAGAGGCATTATATGTCGAACAAATGGAATTCTTATAATGAACCATTCTCCAAGGCTCAAAACAGATTCACCCAACCATGATGACATATAAGCTCAGCTACCTTGGATATGTTGTCAAGAGTTTATTCTTCTTCAGTTTCTAGTATCTCATCAATTGCCTTGAACATGTTTTCCTTTGAGATAAGAACCCCACCACGAATCCAAAAACGTCCACCTTGGTAGACACTCTACGAGTAGCTGTTTAAATTAAAAATCACAAAATTTAAGAGACTTCACTTTTTTAAATCCATTGACACCATAAATCGAGAAAACACCCGTAAATTTGAGAGTTTAGTAGTTTTACAGTCTTTTTGACAGCAAAGATCACAGATGTTGAAACAAAATGTGTAGAAGACTTGCTTTCTAGATGTTTGATTAACAAAGTATAAAAAATAAAATGTATAAGATATGAGGTTGTTACAGTCTCTTTAGCCAATGACCACTAATCTTGGAAGGAAAGTGTAAAGAAAAACTTTCCTTTTATCCATTTACTGAAGAAAAGTCCCAAAGCTATGAGTGTTGGCTTTTTACAATCATTTTTAATGCCAAAGACTATAATTTTAGCCAAATGTGAACCAATCCTATCTCTATAGCTGATTAAATAATTAAATATTACTAATCACAAAACAGTAATGTACTCACCAGCATACTCAGGTGCAAGATAACCGAAAGTTCTAGCAAGTTTTGTCTCAACAGAGTATTTCACATCAGGGAAATTTTTAACCAAACTGGAAATATGAATCTTTTGCTCTCATGTCATTGCCAAGAAAGATATTAAACGGCTCTAAATCTCTGAATAAAGCTTGAGTATGCCAAACTGCCTAACTCAAACACCCTTTAAAAATAAACAACATAGTTTCTAACCCATACTTTTAACTTGTTTACAAATGATTAAAAATAAATAACATACTACCTATATTGAATGAGGGGTTTGTAGATAATATATTTCCGGTGCAAGTATCACCTGAGTGCTCCCATCATTTGAACAAAGAAGGTTCTCTTGAATCTGTAGTTGCCACGACAGCAGAAAAAGTTTAGCTATACGACACTATGTTATAGTTGAACAAAGAGGTGTGTAGGACTATCTTATATTTGAATTAAGCAGTGGTACAAAAATACGACACTATGGGAGTGATAAGATGTTTAAAGTGAGCATATCGGCTTTCTAAGTTTAACTAAACCAATAAGTAGCAATAATAAGTTCATCCAAACGCCCCCTTAATATATTTTAAGTCAGAGCTGCACAGAGGATACCTGAATGTCGCTACCTGTGAGAACATCAAATAATAGTATTTTACCAAACCTGAAGATGTTAATCAAATAATTTTATTTCTAAGTATAATCTCATAATATAAGATCATTAATATCAGTACCTAGTTACACTTCAAATCTAATATCATAATATGCTATTCACGGGTTCAATCTATTATTTAACCATAGATATTTTGAAAGTGAGTATGTGATATGCAGAAGATAAAATTTGGTAATCATCGGTAACAAGATAGAGTGTAAGAGAGTGCTCCAATGTTCTGCTGATGTATGAAGTAATCAGATAACCAACCGCATGTCCGCATGTTTAAAAGTTTGGCAAAATCTGATCATATGAAGATTTGTAGATAACTTAATAAGAATCAGTAACACAGCTACTTGAAACCAAAGTACTCAGGTAATGACGTTGAAATTACAATGCCAAACACCCTTTAAAGCATAAGTAAAAAGCCTAAGCTATTAGTTCATAGTTAAAGTGATAACATGTTCTCACAGATGATAACGTTGGCTACATAAGTTGGCTTAGATAACTAATGATATTAATGTACGGTTCATAATTAATTAATTGGATATTTATGATAAAATAGTGTTCTGAATAAGGCATGCCCTTCACAAAACATGGAACATAGTAAACTTATTACGAAATTAGAGATAATCAATACTTGTAGTCCTTAACATGGAGAGACACGGTAGCACCCTCAAAATTAGCACCACCAGTGTAATTACTGAGGGTTGCCTCATAGTTGGCCTTGCACCTAATAAGCAATGTCTCCCGGTAGTTCTTCACGTGTTGTTCCTTTCCAGCCCATGCCTTAAGGATACTCTATTGTAGAACACGTCCAAAAGAAAAGGTTAGGGTCCATGGCTTCTTTCCCTTATACTTGTTCATGGCATTGAGGTTAACAGTTGCCTTTTCCTCACTATGATGCCCAGACAAAAACACGATATCAAGGACAACAGCAGGCATGGTTCGTTGAAGACCACAGTGTACTCAACAACCACTTCTGGTGCAAACTTTTTGGCATCAGATCTAGGTGTCACCATGTTAGGCTTCAAAAGGATACCCTCAAGAAGAATGTGGTGGTTGTTAAGAGCCTTGTAGCATGCAACCAAGATAGGTTCAGTCACATCAGCACACTTGTTGGTGTCGTGAGGTCCATAAAAAAGGATCTCGGGCACAATAACTGGCACCAATCTATTTTCTTGGCACATGATGGCATATCGGGCCGAACCATTAGTGTTTTCATTGATGGAAAGTTGGGATGGCTCGTTGACACCCATCTTAAAGACACCACGCCACTTAGCGAACCTAACCCTAACAGAGTATTGGGTACATCGAGCACCAAGACCATCAAGACCTTGGGTGGTAGTGTCACTATTGGTTCCAGTAAGCTCGACGTTACCCTTGTCGACTTTGATTTCGGGAAGGACATTAGCCTCATTCATCACATCAACAAAGTGCTTACCTGAAACAATTAGGTACACGTTGTTAAACACAACTAAATAGTAAACCTGGCGTATCAAACACTTTTAAAAGTATGCTATGTTTACCTGAAGCAATCTTCTGGTATAGACTCTCCTCCAATGGTATTATTCCACTGAGTCAGTCAAGGGCATCAGGAGTGTAGAAAATAAGCTCACGGAGAGCTCTCCTGTTTGATTTAATGTTCTCAACCTTGATGCTATCATATGCCTTTCGATGGTGCCAGTGGACTCATCAGCAGCAAGAATACCCTTTCTGGGTGTACCAATGTAGGCATCATTGGACATGAGCTCATCTGATCCACAAAAAAACCTTCATCGAGTTAACCTCAAATCATTAATCTAAATTCACATCTATAGCTAACCAAGTACCTAATTTTGACCTCTTTTACATTTTTATTTGATATATTGTATATTGTATAATATCGTATAGTTTTTCAAGTCACACACCTTGTAAATCCAGGAAAAAAACATGGTTTACGACAGCCTGGAATGCACCGTGAATTCATTTCTTTGAGCTCTATCACCCTGAAATCACTTACATATATCATGCAACACTTGCACTTATTTATCTCCGTCAAAATTATTTGTAAAAGTATATACATTACTTCAACTATTTTTACTTGTAGAGTTTTTCCCACGATATTACCACTGATATTTGTAAGTTTGCATATCAGAGAAAGAAAACATAAATCGACAAAACCTTGCAATATGTTTGGATTTAATAATCGGCATACCTCAATCCACGACCAACCCGATATTATAAAAATTAATATAACCTGAAACACAAAACCGATGTTAGAAAAATCAACAACCTGATATTGTTGACATAGAAAATAAATCAATATCATGTCAATCGTTACAACAACAATCACATATTTTAATAGCTTTAACAGCTACAAATCGATCATAAACTCTAATATACATCCGATAACATATTTTAATCATCAACTAACAGATCATAAGGTAGAAGAATGATACTTTTAGAGTTTCGAGAATTACATACCTTGCTACCTCTGCTGATAAGAATTTGGATTTCATATACATTCGCATGGATAATATGTAAAATTGTTTTAGGGTTTTTGTTTTAGCGATAAGAATGAGGTTTTGGATGTAAAATACGAATCGTGTATTTTGGGACAAAATTGTGTTGTTAAGTATGTTTTTTTTAATTTTTTACACAAAATAAGTACCGAAATTAAAAAAATATATTTGAAAATAAAAAATGTGACATGGCATTATGAGGTGCTTATGTGGCATATCCCTCCTCTTATATATATATATATATATATATATATATATATATATATATATATATATATATATATATATATATATATATATATATATATATATATATATATATATATATATATAGATTTTGGTTCAAATGAGAACTTTTTAAAGTTGAAAAAATAAGAACTAACTAAAATCTCACAAATGACACTCTACTTCAAATAATTTTTAAACGAGATTAACTAAAACTAAGTTTTTTAATAATTTGATGGGCTTTCTTTTGAAAATTGACGAATTCTAGGTGATACATGTTGATTTAAGGTGTGATTTATATCATGTCTTGGTATCGTGTATCATGTTATTTAGTGGTGGTTGAGTATCAAATGTACCATTTTATGTATAAGATATTATCTTGTTGAGATTTTGATGTATGTGTATCACACTTTTAATTGTGTATCAGTAATACGTTACACACTAAGTCGTCGTTTATTAGTCAATAGAATGTTAAGTTGTATAAATAATGTATATTTTGATGTATTATTGGTAATATGATTATGTATCAATGTTTTATTGGTGTTTTAGATTAGTTCTCATTTTTACAACTTTAAAAAAACTCTCACATTAACCTTCCTCTCTCTCTATATATATATATATATATATATATATATATATATATATATATATATATATATATATATATATATATATATATATATATATATATATATATATATATATATATATATATATATATATATATATATATATATATATATATATATATATATATATATACATTATATATAACAGGAGGGAAATGCCACATAAGCATCCCATTAATCCACGTCATCATTTTTTAGCCTAACTTTTCGTTTTTGTCAAATTTCGATTTTTTTGTAAAAAATGTCACTTGCACGGTTCGAACACTGAACCATCCTAATCCTAAATAAATTCGGATGACAATATAACCGCCTTGCCAACACAACTTTGTTGTTTGTATTTTGAAAGTCAATATATATAAAAGGAGTTTATATTTGAAAGGTATATTTTCTTTTATTTTTGCAGTAAAGAAAATATGAAAATTTATATAGTTTATTAAGTTTGGAAATAATATTTTTAGATCATTATCGTTTCAAAAATATATATAAACATTAGAAAACGTATATTTCCACAGAATATTCAGAATCTTGAAAAGTTTGGAATTCGTATAATATTTTCACTGCTTCTCATTCATTCGTAATATATGATATTCATCTTAAACCCTAATATCATTAATTTTTATTCATCATTAGTGATTATGTTTTCTTCATTCAAATAAATGTGACTATTTTTTCATTGCTTCTACTGTTTCTGTTTTTACTCTTTGATATGCACAATACAGAGAAGCTTATCAACACATGCTTATTAATTACACGCACTCATGGATCGATAAGATATCTAAACTATCTAATATTAATGATAAAGTTTGAAGTTCAAATGAAAAATTAAAGTATTCGAAAATAAATTAGTTGATTGAATTTGTTTTTGTTTGAATTTTAAAATTACTAAGGAAAATCTGTCACCAAATAGACCAGCCGTTGGTGATTTGGGTGCATGGCGTTATTCGCACCTTCACCTTGGACTGCATATATGAAATTTTCCCTTTTGTATATGTGTTTATTTTATTGATACATTGTAGTCAAATATGTATATATTCTTTTGTCATATATATGTATTTACCTCTCGAGAAATGATTCAATTCGATTGTGGTTTAGGTTAAGCTAACTTAAATCTCAAGTGTTGCAATTTCAGTCTTGCAAGGGTTTCCTTCAGGGGCTAGCCTACTACGATATTCGAAACAGTATGTCCCTAAATCGCCCATAACCTTTTTCAGAAGTTGCTCTATAATTTTATTGAGGTGCTTGGAATAGTTCATAGTAAGATGCTACTACTACACTCACATGCTTATATTTATCAAACATGTTCATGATAATCTATACTTTGAATTGAGATCTTCATTTTGGTCACATCTGTTTATTCGTATTCATTACTTTTGATGTTCTGAATGGAAGCATACAGATTTTTAGTTCAATTGTTAGTCTTGATTGACTTATCACAACATATGAAGAGCGTCAAGAGTTAGTCGTCGTGGAGGGTAATCACTTGAGCGATCAACTTTGTGGTCTAACAATTTAAATTTTATAAAAAAATTCCCATTTTTACATCTGATTTTAAATTTTAGAATATGATAATGTTATTATGGCTCAACTTAATTGGTATGCCATGACGAGGGCTTTCACAATATCAATGAGATAACCATCCTCTCGAGAAGAGATGCTTTGTGAGTCAATCATATGAGCAAGCAAGATTAGTAAGTATCACTATCATAGTCAAACCTTTATAAGTTTTCTGCATTTACTTATCATCGTTCTCAATTTTTCTAGACCACTTAGTTTTTGTTATTTGAAGCTGATATTCTCTCGAAGGTCCATCGTCGCAATGTAATGGCATTCTATGGTGTTGTACATGGTTGCTCTAAAGAGCATTTGTATTTTAGTTCTCCTATCCCAAAGGATTTAATTGTTAGAATCAAGGCTGAAGAACAACAACATAAAGGTTAGTGATCTGCCATGTTATTTCATCATTTTTTATTTAATAATGACATGACTATGATTATAATTGATAATATTGTTGAGGTACTACTTTTCTTTATGCAAAACGAATCAGCTCATGCCTAATGCCCTATAGTTCGATGCATTATACGAGATCTTTTAACTTTCTTGGTAATGGAACCTATAATGTAATTTACAAGTCCCGGGTGAGTCCCTAAGAATATGGATCTGGAGCTCAGAGGACTCATGCAACTGTACTTAACATCAAACCTTGAAGAATCACACGTGAAGCTGACATTTTGGTTACTATGGTAGCACCAAAAGGAAACCAAAGCTGCTTTCAAATGCATCCTGAGTATACAAAAACGACCAAATACACAGTTATCTCCACATATGTTTAGTGCACCACAGATTTTGGATCGTAAACATGAAGTAATCACTTTTGACAGTTCTGAAGGTAGGCGTTATTTATTTTTCCCCAAATGCTTTTTAAAACCTTATGATTTGATTTGTTTTAAAAGTGTTTCCTTTTCCCCTTTTTAGTGGCATCTGTAGGCAACGCGTATCTGCTTAACCTACTCCTAGGCGTCGTAAACAGGTTGGAAGTGGCAACCAATCAGGTTCATAGTTGGCGCAGCAGGGTACTAAACGGAGTGATCACAGATGTGGTGGCTCTCATCAGCCAATTTATAATGCAGGTGCTCACCACGTATTGAATCAGTTCGAATGTTTGTGCTATTTTTGTGACTCAATTGTTGTCATTTTTAATCTTTAATAACTACGTTTTGCAGTGATGCATTATTTGTTCTCACAGCTTGCACAAATACTCTAACCTATGTCAATAAGACATCCGTCAACAGTCTTACTTACAAGTGAGGCCCACGGCAGTTGCATCTTTCGAAGGTATACCCGCTTTAATCTCTCTTTTTAAGTAGGCATGTCCAAATTTGTTTGTTGCCATTCTCTTATTGTGTACATCTGCTATTTTCTAGGCTTAGCAGCATATGGATCTTATTAAAATACATGAACTCAACACTTTGGTAAACTTATAATTTTTTTCTATAAAAGGGCATGTTTGTTGAACTATTTTACAGCTATAGAAAATAAGGTTAGTTTATAATTTATCATACCAGTTTGTCTTTAGTTTATATTTTCAGGTGGCAGACAATGAGCCTGAAGCAACCATCATGCCAATTCCTACACAAACCGCAATGGAAAATAAACAATTTTTATATGGTAATAGCTAAAATTACTAACTTGATGCTTACAAAATGAACAATGTGACGTAAAGATTAGCCTCTGTAGTTTAAATATGTAGATTGTTACCTTTCTATCCGCAGTTACAGATGCTCCAAGCGTGTACTATGGATTATCAGGGTTCTCCCGACATAAAATATCCTCTGGCATATCTGTGCCCAGGAAATGATAGTAGAGCTGATAATCAAGGTTCATGTTTGTCTCCCTCTTGGGGTCTTATACACGACCACCACCACTAACCATTTTTGACCTAAATCGATCATGATGACTAATTTGCAAATTCGATACCACCAAAGAGTGTTGCTCAGGACTTTGATAATCCAAGAGTTCAGGTTTAGTTCTTTTTTTTGCATACATGTTGGTCTCTTTAGTTATAAACATGTATGGAGATTATTTCTTACCTTTTATCAGGTAATTATCAGCTTATTTAACATAAGTAAGCCAATTTTAGAGTTTTGATTAGCTATAAGCTTGGGCTTATGTTGTTATTTTAAAGTCTATAAGCTTTCATTTCAAGTTACATTGTAAGGTAAAAATGGTATTAAAGATTTTAATCTGGTGCGTGTATTGGCAAATAAATTTAAAGGTGTTATTCAAACATCGCTACTATAGAAAGAGTAATCCATTTGATTCTCTAATTGCCCGAAAATCTGATGTTTTTGTCCATCTAATTAAGTGGTTAATGACTTGGCTACTTTTCGTCAATTTTATCAGGTATGTTAGGGCTATTTGACATGCAAGATAAATTATCTGGTATAATATAGTTCATTGGGATTGCAAAAGCTCTTCTTAAAGGAAATCTGTAAGTTTTCTCTTATGGAAAACTGTTCCGACCCTCACAAGAATGTAGCACACCAAGAAGGCTTTCGCTGACCTTTTGGGTTAACTGTTATTAAGAAGACACCATATTACAAAATGAACCGACTGAGTTGGAGGAGCTGTTGGAGAGTTGATTGTGTGGCGCAACAGCGTATTGATTATTTTCTTACTATAGAGAATGGCATACTATAGAGTATAGTCAATATATGTTAGTCAGATGGGGGACCATTCAATTTTCTAAAACTGAAATATAATCTCAATGTGATATTGCTGAAACTTTTTACTTTAAATACATATAACCAACATTTAATTTCCTCAGGTTGCGTAATACAAGGGCAATGCCTGTTGCATCGGCTGATTCTAAGGTATGACTCCCAACTTTTTTTTATTCCAATTGACGATAATATATTATTATGCCAAATAATAGGCGTTCCTTAAGGTTTTCATCTATGGTTTCCGCTTTCATACGCCACATTTTCACCACAAACTGACTAATCCTTTAGCTAAATGAGATATTTTCATGGTCTAATTAATATATTACTTTTAGGCAACACAAATCAGCTAGCGGGAAATACATTATTTATAGCTAGACGGTACCCTGGCTGCCTAGCTGGTACCAGCCGTGCCATAGCTTGGCAAAGGAACAATGGCGCGTGAAGGGTACCAGACTTGGTGCTAAAGGGTGTGGCGTCATCAACAATAGTTCACGTCGTGGGCTTTATTATTTTTTCATTTTTATTTTTTAATTGTGTTTAAGTATGTTATGTGTAGATCATGGGAGTCCCAATGGAGTGTCAAAGCCTGATATATGCAGAAAGAATATCAAGTGCATTTCAACTCCTAGAATATATAGCACATAAATGGAGACTAGCCACAGTTGCCAGCTCAATCTTATAGTAGACGTGAATTTTCCTAGGAACATGATTATGAAAACTTGAAATAAATAAAATTGAAATGCAACGTTACAAAATCAGAATATCTATTTCAGGGAGATTAAAAGGGGTAAAGGGATCAAAATTCTTGAAGAACAATAGTGAGTCCCACAATTCCCATAAACAATCAGTTGAATCTGAAGAGGAGAAATATGTTCTTGAAGTTTGCAAGATGAAGATCTAAGAAAGGATGACATAAACCACTTATAGTTCTGTTGTTGCTTTAATGACTTAAACATATAAACCTTAGGTTCTTGGAGGGATCAAGGAGGAAGAAATTAATGTTACCAAAGAGCATGGATGTCCGTCCAATGACATACCTGAAAAAGGAAGTACACAGAAGGTATTTCTATCGCTTTGTTTACTTAATGCCATTTTCAGTCATGGTCAGGTGTATGTTGCAATGTCCAGCGATGTCACCACAGGGCCTTAAAAAGCTAAAGGAGCGGATGTGTTTGGTTAAATAGAACTTTCATATTATGCAGGTGTCAAAGAATAAATTGAAGAGCGCTTTATTATATATACAAAGGTTAGTTTAACTCAATTTGAAAGTTCATTCATGACTTCTCATATATTTATTTTTAGTGGTTGTATGGATGACCATAATTTAGAAGATTTTCAACCCATTTGACCTATTTTACTAAGATATAATACGACCCAATTCGTCCCATTCATAAGTAAATAGGTAGAAATTGTCATATTTGTTACTGAATAACTATACCAATTGCCACAAGAAGCTCATTATCAGTTTTGGATATGTGATCCTAGGTGGTAATGAAGCATCCAGGACTGTAGTTATAACAGCAGTGCGTTTAAAAACAAGGTGACATTGCTTTTTAATTTTAAATTACCCCCCTCCATCAGAAATAGGCACCATGAAGAAGGCTTCACGATTTTTAATTTCTATGACTACTCTCTTCTACCTCTACTTTGGTGAATCTAGCTATGCAGCGTTTGGGAATTCTTCTGGTCTAATTTATATGTTTTCCTACACTTAGTTGATGAATATCATTTAAGCGCTGTACTCATTTGACTATTATCTTGAAGCACCCTCTACACTTGCAAATTGGGTGTCATTGTAGGTCCACAGTCCCAAACACCCTCTACACTTGCAAGACTTGAACCACCGTAAAAGTGTGATGTATTTGATATTATGGATGTTGGTGCAAGTTTGAGACATCTTAGTATAACTGAAGGTACCCATTGTAGAGATAATAGGTATCTCAATTTTTCTCTCTTCCTTTTTTTGGTGATTTTTAATGCACATGTTACAAGGTGGTTCGACGGTTTTTTCAAAAAAAGAACAAAGGGAATTCATAAACCATGGGGTCAACGTTATGATTTGAGCCCTGCTGGACGGGATGGTGCCACCTGTTAGGCCTCCAACTAATGTGCAGGCTAACCCAACTTGTGACGGAGGTGGTGCAAGTTTGTGACAGAAGTGATGTTATATAAATGTAATCTCTTTTGTAAATAGCGAGTACTGAGTCTTAGGTTTATTAATGGCTGAAAATTCCGATTAAATGGACTACTTATACCGATATATCAGCCCCTTCCATGTTATAACAGTCACTTAGGGTTATCATTTTCTAATCAAATGTTCCCGTTTTCCTTCTTTATTTAGTTGTGATTACTAAGCATCTGTTTATCCCGTAGGTGTAGAATACGCGTTTAGTTTGCAGTAGTGTGAACGATGCTTCTTCAGGGTTATGCTTCTAGAGAAGTTATATGACCGTGATGGAGGATATCATATGAATGATACATGTATTATCGAATATGATGTTGCAGTCAAGAAGGTTTTTGATTATGTACCATATAATATGATTGTATGTTCAGCTGGTTAGTAGGCTTATTTTAGGAAAGTCTCATAAATAATGTTCATTTGAATCGCAATGCACTATATAGTGTTCAGATTTTCTTGATTAGCTTAGGGAGATCGATGGGATGTCCACTGGATCACAAGGTTATAGGGTTTGTCTTCACTTTTTGGCTATAGGTTATATGCATATTTAAGACGGAAAATAGGCGGCTTGATCACCAAGTTTAAGTTAGCTAAACATGCGTACCAAATACAAACGCATCTAAATAGCAGTATCATATGACCATCTTCAGTTACGTTAAACATCCACTATTTATGGATATTTAGATAACCAGTTTACTTGATTAATATTTTTAAATTATAATTGGATTGCTTGTTTCCATGACATCTTCAGTAAGTGGTTGCAGCAACCGTAACAACACAGCTACTTGTGGTTTCCAAATTGTAAGCCATTGGCAGTTAGGAAAAATAGTGTTAGTGATTCACCAAGTTAGTTTTATAGTGACCCGTTTCAAATATTTAATGACCCATTCAGACAACCTTCATATCTTAAAATAATTTTGGTATAACTGTTTTAGGATCTTGCGGCTAATTTATCCTCCCTTGAAAATTGTATATGGAGCATTAGCCTCAAGAAAGGTTTCTTTTATTAAGAAAGTTTTCAGCTCTTTGCTTGAGAAAACAGGGAAACTATGCTTGGTATACCTTCAAAATCTGCCGATTGATTAAATAAAGGCAGAGGTACCGCAGTTTAAGGGTATTGGGGCCAAAACTGCATACTTACAAGTTATGATTGAAAAGGTATTGGCTATAACTGACAATCATTTTTTTGTAACTAATTTTTCAGGAAGATTTAAAATCTAAATGCATTGTAGGTGGCGGCTCCAAAATGGAACAATCTCAGTGTTGCCTGAACTTTGATTGTCGATAAACTCCCAAGCCTATTAACGTTTGTTTGCAGTGGTTTTTGATTTAGATTAGGTATATTCTAAATGAGTTATCGTAGGGTAATCTCTATATAAGGACGTGGGTTAGAAACCATTTAAGTCGAAACGCGTGTCGTGGAAATTGCTATACCACAATAAGCAGTCTTAGAAGCTAAAGCTAAGGAGGCGACGAAGGATAAAAGAAAGCTTGAATGAGGATCTTGAAGAAGAGAATGGAGGTGTGGGTGTTTATTCTGCCAGGTCAAAGAAACGTCATCTTCTTACAAACTATGAGTGGAAAGAAGATATCATGCCAGAAATCGTTGACGGTATAATGGATAGGACTTTGGGTATACTATAGGAGCCAGAAGGTGACTAGGTGTTCGACGTAGAGGAGCTGACCCCAGCAATAGGGACTTGCTAAGATCAGGAGAAAGAAAAGCCTAAAAATAGAAAAACTAATTATATTATCATAACAGATGTCATTCTTGGTCTTAACATATTTTCCTTGCATATAATGTCAGGAAGCACAGCGACGCGTCATCTTTGGATTCTGGTCAATCTAGAGAGAAGACCAATGATGAATTCGTCGTCTGTCTTTCAAAACCGGAATCGGTTAGCTCCACAGAAAGCTCAGATGTAACTGGATATAAATTATTAGTCATGTAAACTGCTGCAACCATTTTTTATACATAATGGTTTATAGTAGTTAACAAAAAGGGTGTTTGGCATATTAGTTTGTTGTTGTGTTTCAGATGATATATCAAGATTGAGTTGTATTCTAGGGGATGACATAGGAGCATTTGTAAGGTTACAACTTATGCCTCTATCCCTAAATATTTGAGTCATGAAAACACTCTTTGCAAGAGCAGCAACAATCGTTAAGACTCCCTTTCCTGATGGTACAACTCACCAGTTTGACCGGTCACAGTGGTCCATTTTCATTGTTTAAAATCTTATCCTTTTTTAGGTTGGAAGGATTATGGAGAAGCACTATTTTTGAGCATGTATATATGTCTTTTGATTTTCTTGCTTATGGATTTTAGTACCAAAAATTGTTTCTTTTGATGTCATCACACTTTTGTCTAAAATTGAAAGTTACTTGCAGTATATACATAAATTGGTATTGATTTAGTCAAGTGTGCATATAAGAGAGAGAGGTACGCACATTTAAAAAAACGACATTCCAATAAAAATCCCAACGAATGCTCCAGCGAAGGGCATGTTCTGTTCATTTTCTATATGTATATGACATGGTACAAAGTTATAGGTTATTTAAGTCATTAATTACGGTTGAACCAATAATAGCGTTTACCTGTTCATCTTTATTATCCGTAAATGACAACAATTTTACCCCATGATTGACATTGGTCTGATTTTTTAGAAGACTTGAAAAAAAATCTAATTATGTAATTATAAGAGTTGATGTTTGGTGTCTTTGACTATTTGATAAAATGTTTAGATTATTCATTCTTTTAATCAAGAAGCAACAGATTGTTTAACTAAACATATGCACACTTGAAAAGACATATAAAGTTCTTAATAATTTACACTTTAAACATTTGCAGCAAGTGGAAATCTAAAGCAACACGTAGACAAATAATTCTAGAAAGAGTTCAAAGGACTTCCTATGTATGTTATTTTGCTATTCTTACGTAATTGATCCACGGAGAAAGTTTAATCGAGTCTTATTTACATGAAGATATTGGTGATTTGGTGTACTTAAAGTCTTAAAGCTATGTTCTCTGACATATGATGTGATGATGTCGTTATAGTCTCCTTAGGAATTAAAATGTTAGAATAACTCATTATCTCACCGGTACGACAACATTAGATCTTTAAAACATTTATGATTCATAACCTATCCATTAAAAAGTATTTATTTCTGTATTATTTGAATAATGATCATATTTAGATGAATTGTCTCGATGGGTTAAAAAGAGGGTAACAAATTGTGAAACGAATTATACATCTTAATAAGATTTGAAAAGGTGTGCATATGAGTCAAATCAACCACACAATTTTGTGCAAGTTGATACAATATTTTTCAACTTAGTCTTGAGCTATCTATTTTTGTTAATGAGTCGTGTTCATTTTTTACTTCTAAAATTATTTTTAACTTTTAGGTTATTAGACGAGTGCTAAAGAAGATTACAACTGACTACAAAAATAGATATTTAAAGCCGACGCCTTAATCTATTTCATAACGTGAATGTCACATTATTTTACGTTTTAACGAGGCATTGGCGGCGCCAACGCGCCCTGATAAAAATAAGGCCCAGTTTGTTGTATTAGTTTTGTAGTAAAAGATAAATATTCTTTAATGATTCAATTATTAAAATTATTAAAATAGCACCACTTACTTAATAACATCAGAAAATACTTATATGAAAATATAAAACAAAAAAACACATTTATATATTACTAAAAAATTGACACCTAAAGTATTTTTACAAAAACCAGTAACCAAACAATCAGATTATTCTTAAAAAAAATTAAAAACAATTATTCACCTAATTGCTAAACATAAACAACATATGCAAGTCATGCCAACTAATAATTTATTAGAAGAAACAAATAACTCATACTATACTTTAAAAATAATTTTAAAACAAATATTTAAAAAATAAAAAATGTAAACGGCAATCACAAGTCATACCCGCCCATCGGGCGGGTTTTGTCACTAGTATATATATATATATATATATATATATATATATATATATATATATATATATATATATATATATATATATATATATATATATATATATATATATATATATATATCAATTTCAGTTCAAATGAGAACTTTTTAAAGTTAAAAAAATAAGAACCAGCTAAACTCTCACAAATGACACTCTACTTCAAATAATTTTTAAACGAGATTAACTAAAACTAATTTTTTTAATAATTTGATGGGATTTCTTTTGAAAATTGACGAATTCTAGGTGATACATCTTGATTTAAGGTGTGATTTGTATCATGTCTTGGTATCGTGTATCATGTTATTTAGTGGTGGTTGTGTATCAAATGTACCATTTTATGTATAAGATATTATCTTGTTGAGATTTTGATGTATGTGTATCACATTTTTAATTGTATATCAATAATACGTTACACACTAAGTCGTCGTTTATTAGTCAATAGAATGTTAAGTTGTATAAATAATATATATTTTGGTGTATTATTGGTAATATGATTATGTATCAATGTTTTATTGGTGTTTTAAATTAGTTCTCATTTTTACAACTTTAAAAAAGCTCTCACATTAACCTTCCTCTCTCTCTCTCTCTCTCTCTCTCTATATATATATATATATATATATATATATATATATATATATATATATATATATATATATATATATATATATATATATATATATATATATGTATATATATGTATATGTATATATATATATGTATATGTATATATATATATGTATGTATATGTATATATATATATATATATATATATATATATATATATATATATATATATATATATATATATATATATATATATATATATATATATATATATATATATATATATATATATATATATATATATATATATATATATATATATTTATATATATATATATATATATATATATATATATCTTAATATATATATAAGAGGAGGGATTTGCCACGTCATCAATCAGGGAACTAATCCTACGTGGCAACGGGCTTACAAACGGGGTTTAAACTTTTTCCCCAACTCATACCGTATAAATTCGTCCCAGAAAAATACATCGAGATCTATGATCGGGTTGGGATGTAAAAAAATACAATATCAGATCCTAAATTCAATTATTCGGAGTGTTTTTCCAGCTTCTCACCCTAGCTTATTTTTATTTTTCTTTGTGGGTAATCCTTTGATCTTGCTCTAAAAAAAGGTACAACCCTACAATCATTTATTTGGTTTGTGTTTTATCTAAAACACACAATTTCATAATCTATTGTTAAATTCGCGAAATTATGCAAAACCATGATCCCTGTTTCATTTTTTTAATTGGAATTAATTTTTCTAATTTGAGTGTATTTTCTTACAGATCCAGAAAAAGCGTTTATGGGCATTCTTATGCAAGAAGTAAATTAGGCCACGGATCCTAAATATACGTAAGACAGTCTCCACTCCGATTGCAATTTATATATTTACTGTAAAATATCAAACCTTGATTACTATTGTTATTAAAAGTTTTAGATTAATAGTGAAATTGAAATCCATCATATGATTTAGTAATTGAGGTTTAGAACAAAGGGTTTTAGTTGCGATTAGAGTGTTCTAATTGAGATGAACTCGAGGTTGAGTCTGTATTGACTCGGCTTGATCACAATCCAAGGTCAATGATGAGGTATACACTCGAAAAAATATGAACATGCTAGAATGCTGATTTTATTAAGTTTACTATAATGATACGATCAATAAATTAATTGTCATCGGTAGTGTGATAGTTATGTACATATAGAGTAATCTGTGGATTTTTGGTTTTGGTGTATAGTTAGTGTGATAGTTATGTACACATAGGGTAATCTATGGATTTTTGGTTTTGGTTACATATAACGGGTAATATCTCGTGGGATGACGTTGAGTAGCTTGCATCTCAATATTAATTGGATTTGGTCAATGTTCTTTTTCTGATAATATATTCAAGCAATTTTTCAATAAAAATAATTCGTAAAATCTTCTTTGCAGGCTGTTACCCAAAAAGTGAACTGAATATGCTAAGTAGCTATACAAGCTTATAAGATAAGGCTTTACACAGTACAGGTAAAGGAGCTTCTGCTGTTTCATGTTTGACTTACAACGCATGTGCACAAGGATCCAGTCACACGTCCTATTAATAAAATCATGGTTTATTATGTCTTACTAGAATTTTGTTTGGTAAGAAAAGTCACTTATTATGGCGTATGAACTTGGAACTTATGGTTGGAAAAAAGAGCGGCGAGCATTTGATCAGCTCGGTGTCGCGTACAACCTTTGCACCTGTAATGCCGCTATTTAAAAGATACACATCTAATTATATGTTGCAGTTAATGTTTTTAAATGGAAGGTATATTTAGTACTTGTTTACTTTTTATATTGTGCTTAAAACCGTGCAAATAAAAGGTTGTTTGGAATTTGGGCTTATGCTTACATATAAGCAATTGTTTGGGATTTCCACTGATACTATTTCGGTTTGCTATAAGATCTAAAAAATAATGGGTTCTTAGTGAATCTTACTGTAATCCATTTGTAATGACTTTCAGGCGGGATACGACGATGATAACTTTAATATCCTTTGTTTTCGTTCAAACAATAGCTACAATATTGTATCATAGATTCAGAGACATGTAGTGTTGTCTACCACAGAGCTGTAACTTATTAACTTCTTAATAAGTTAGATTATTTTTCGTTAATGTGAGATGAGAAAAAAATAGATTGCGTACCGTAAGGATTTTATATTTTGGTTTTGCAAACTTTAGCCTCAGAATGTAGGACTTTTCTTTAATGATCATGTATTGGAATATTCACTCAAAAAATTACGACCGGTGATGTTCTAGAAACAATTAAGGGTAGAACGTAAGTTACAAATACTATAGGTTTTAGGAAGTTCTTTGTGTGGTTATTCTTCCAAAATAAATGACCTTTTGTGATTTATGTTTCTGATTTGCAAGTGCTTACTCTCGATATGGGTGGCTTTAAAGGTCCGTTTTGAAATTTATTTTATAAAGTTCAATAATCAGAATCCAAAATCTGTTGTAGTAATGCAGTCCCAATCACAATTTTAAGTTTTGCTACATCATAGTTTATAAGTTATATTATTTCTTAATTTCTCATATTTTGATGTTTCGGGACTCCGTCCTCTGCAAAACAAAATTCGGTCGGAAAGCCATCACAAGCGGGAGACAACTACTGGAGAAGCTATACTCGGAAAGAAAAGACTTCATGGTGAAGGTATTTCTTCGACTACTTGGATTCTATACCGCTAATATCCTTGGTCAAACTGGAGATTTGGATGTTTTAGTAGCAGGTGTCGTGGTGGCAGCTATCAAAGGGATAGGTATTCATATGTATAAACAGTCCATTTTTGTATCTACCACTAGACTAGCAGCAAGAGGTCCGAGTCCTTGATAGTGATGGTAAACTGTTGGAAGGCTGGTGTTTGCTTAAGCCTCTTAGTAGACTCGCGATCTCACAAGATATTTCTCAAATATCCGGGAAGGAAAAAGACGGACTCCTTTGAGTTAATCTGGCTTTAGGGATCCTTCAAGCATTGGTGCATGACAACAGTTGACTATGTTCAACACAAAGGTTTCGTCTTATTTTTTGGTCTTTTTCTCCTCTAATTTATTGTGTTATATTAACATCATCTGGAACGTGCTTGCGTCATGAGAAATGTTGACTCAGTCCTGCAACTTCTCTAAAAGCGTCAAACTTATTGTTATCGCATTTAGATAGTTTCTACTTGAAATATAAAATTATCGATATTAGAGTTATATATAAATTTGTTAGAAAGTTTAAAAAATAAAAAGCTAATAACATAGTTTTTGAAACTTTTGTGTTTACAAACTTATTTGGAGTTCCTTTTTTTCTATTTACATCATTTTGGAACTGAACAGAAGCGTTTTTCAAAAGAATTCGTTGGTTCTATAAGGAGGAAGTTAATTTTAGATAGGATATGTTCAGCTTGAAGGTGTTGTTTAAAACAATTTCATTTTGACAGATTTTGAAGGCCCGTTTGACCTGGATATATTATAGCGTAAAGGATTAAACAACAAAATAGTTTGCAACTGTTACTTACAACTGTAATTGGGCTTAACCATGTCGATCTCCATGATGCAACTACTGCAGGGTTAATGGTCAGAAATAGGGAAGTCTATGGTGATTTTCTAAAGCTTTGTCTCTATATGATGATGCTATTTTTCCTGATTCTGAAAAGGATTCATACATAAGCAATAGAGTTGCAGGCTTAACTATCTTAGGTAGGCTTTTGGAAGAAGTATTCGAAGTTAGAGAATATGTCAGAATAGAATTCTCTTATGAAAGGGCTCATAATCTCTTATCAGGTAACTATACTTTATGATTCTTTTCTTCTAAAAAATACATAAGCAATAGAGTTGCAGGCTTAACTATCTTAGGTAGGCTTTTGGAAGAAGTATTCGAAGTTAGAGAATATGTCAGAATAGAATTCTCTTATGAAAGGGCTCATAATCTCTTATCAGGTAACTATACTTTATGATTCTTTTCTTCTGAAAAGGCTAACCATAAGCCTATTTTTAAACTTGAGTGCAAATGCATAAAAGGAGATGCTGACCAAACTATGTGTCATTATAAGTAAGGTAGGCCCAAAGCTGATCCGTATCTGATTATAAAAGTTAAAGAACTGCAAGTGCAACTTATACTGTGTAACAAAGCTGGAAAACTAAAAGACTTGAATCAATAACTAAAAGAGACCATGCTAGCAATATCTCTTAGTCTGGAATACATGTAATTACATATGCCAAGATTATTAGTTATAAGCTTATTAGGTTTTAGTATTAAAACAATAGCCAATACTTTAAGGTGGTCGAGTACTAATAGATATGGGGTAGAGGAGTTGCAATCAACAATGTACCATGCTCAAATTGAATTTAAACGCTTAGTTTTTTTAATTAGTCTTATCCTTTAGTCAGAATTCAACATGATTGTTTATGGTTATTACAGGAAATAGTTTTATCTGAAAACCTAATGGCGTGTTTGGTAACAAAAGCTCATAAATCCGCAAAAAGCGCAAAATTGGAGATTTCGTAACAGGGGTGGGCATTATGGAACTGAAGAAAGAATTATAACTATTGCTCACATAACATTTATCTCCACTAAATAGACTCAAATAACATTAAATGCAAAGCTTATTTTGCTTACAGGTCTCCTTGAAGCGGACACTAATATATATGTAAGGTACCGTAAGACCTTAGCGGATATAATTTCATTCATACAATGAAGTCAACTTTGGCACAATTATGGTGAGATAATAACTTGAGTGTAAGATCTTCTGTTCAAATCCCACCTGGTGCTATTGGTAGTATCAACATGTTTTATTTTTTTTGCGTTGTTCAGGAGTTCAACAAGGATCTTCATTGCTAGATGATATCCAGGAGCAAGAAAATGTACTTCAAGAATGTGTCATTCGACTTGAAAATTCTTAAATAACTAGATCTTCCTTGATTTCGCAGCTTACAAAAGCACTCCAGGATCAGTTATGATTATATTAAAAGTCTTCTTTATTTGTAGATGTAAAGATTGTGACAGTATGCTAGCATTGAACTCTTGAAGTGCCTTAAAACCCAGTTAGAACTGACTGTTATTTGGTCAAAATAGTTGCAGTAATCTGAAAAGAAGGATCCTGTGAAGATAGAAATATACTTGAATTTAAGCAATACTTACTATACTAAAGAAAGTTACAAGGACAGTATGATTAGTGTGAAACGATGCTATATTAAAATGCCATTTCTGTTTTATAAGCTGTAGGTATCAATCAAACTAATCGCTGCTACATATTGTAATGTATGAAGAGTAACGAATACACATGTTCTTCATCACTCAATGAAAATTTCGTGGTAGTTTAAATAAATACAAGTTTTAACATGATTTTGTTGTAAGATGATAAAAAGGTACAAGTTACTTCCATGCATTTTACTTTCTATATGTATATTGATCTGGGTAAAAAATTGTTTGGGTACTTAGAGAATAGGGCTGAGCGGCGCACCCAGACCGGACTGGAACTGTCAAAAATGGATTGGACCAAGGACGAATTGGTAAAAAAACTCGGACCGAGACCGGACCAAAATGGACCCGTCCGGTGCGGGTCAGGGCCGGTCTTGTCCGGTCCGGTCCCAATTAAGAAAATAAACTAATTTTTGGTAAGATCAAACCCAACCAAGGACCGAAATGGTCCAAAATCACGGACCGAGGACCGGACCAAATTTGATCGGTCGTCCGGTTCGACGGTCCAAATGCCTACCCTTACTAGAGAATGAATCATTGATAATAAGTTTTACGAAATTGAGGTATTTATTTTGATGTTTTTTTATGAATTTCTGCACAAAAGACGCTTGATATAAAGATTGACGTTGAAGGTGAGTAGCTTGAGTTTGCTTCTTTTGTAGAGAATGGAAGAAACAATGGTACTTAACCCCTCATCAAATCGCGTCTCATCTTACACGGTGAAGATAGATGATACTAATGACGATTTTAAGGTTGAAGGTGATTTTATTAATTATTGTACATATTATCCGTTAAATGCGGCGGCAAGTATTCGATGACGATTTTTGAGATGATAAATGTTACTAATTTTGCTCGCTAAATTTATACTCAAATATTAAATTTGTAAAAAAAAATCAAAATAAAAGAAACTTTTAAAAATGAGAAAAACTAAAAATTAATTAAAATATATCAAAATGTATATTAGGAAATATAGCAAAATTAAATTATGAAAAAGATAAGTATGTAAAAAGATATTCCCATTTTAAATATAAAGACTTTTTAATAGATTGTTACGAATAAAAAAAGAGATGGATAATCAATTAAAATATGAATGTTTTCATAAAAGTAATTTTAAATGTTTAATTTTTAGAATTTCAAAAATAAAAATATTCTAAATGTTTTATAATATAATAAGATGAGATAAAATTCTTGATCTTATTTTATTTTCTTTAACAAAAAATTTGATAACTCGATATTCTCACCCGATAGACCTAAATTCGATAGGCCCGATTCAGTATAGGGTCGGGTTGGATTTTATTTTTATAGATTCTGATTAGGGATGAGCTCGGGACCAATCCCGTCCTGAACCCGTCCCGATTTTTTTCCGATCTAAAAAGTTATGTACCGATCCCGTACCGAACGGGATTCGGGAATCGGTACCGGTACGGGTATCGGTATCGGTACTGGGAAAAATCGGGATTTTCCCTTTTTTCGGGAATTTCCAAATTTGGTACCAGTTCTGTCCCGAATTAGTGGTCCCGAATTTTTTTCACCTTATTTCGTTGTCCCGGTCTCGTACCAAACAGGATTCGGAAATCGGTACGGTTCCAGAAACGGTTCGGATTCAGATTCGGGATTCGGATCAAAATGCTCATCCTTAATTCTGATAAACTCGATTTGAGAAGCCCCAAATCTGATCCTATACATAACCCGGTTACCCGATTGACACCCTCCCTAACTACAAATGTAAATCCATGTATCAACTATAATTAATTTTCATAATGCCTTTATTTTGTTTTATGGTTCTTTTAATAATATAAAATTACATTATAATGCTTTCAGTTAGATTTATTCGCTTATCACAAATTAAGTATTTGTTATTTTGAGTATATCTAATGTGTATGATTACATTAGTTGTCGTATTAAATAATTTTTCTAATTAATTTTTTTTGTAGAAGATACAATTTCTTAACACTAATATTTAGCTAATAAAAAAAATTATGAAAATTATTTCGTTACAAAAAATGCATTCAAATATTCATGAAAAAACATATTAACAAAAAGTATTTATTCCATGTTTATTGATTACGACCACGGTAACTAAATTTTACACATATATTTTAAGAAATGTTGATATTAAGAGTAAAAAAGTCGTTGTACAATAAAAGTAGTGTACTAATATAATTAATACATGTACTATTATTTGAATATTTAGTTAAAAAGTTGTATAATATGCGCAATTTGATTCAGTTAACGATTATTATCTAAAAGAAAACCGACACCGAACCGTATTAAACGGATTTTTCGGTTTCAGTTTCTTATATTTCGAGTTTTTTCAATTTCGGATTATTAAAAAATATGTATAAGAAATAACATTTAATAACTAACACTATACCTAAAAAGGACATACCCAAAAGTAAAAAAAAAAAACATACAAAAAATTTACTCCAGCAAAATGAAAAACTTAAACAACAATTACAAGACATGCCGACTAATAATGCATTAAAATAAAACTATATTAAAAGATAATTATGAAACAAATATTTACATAACACTAAAATTAAACTGCAATCAGAAGTCATACCCGTCCATCGGACGGGTTTTGTCACTAGTATATATATATATATATATATATATATATATATATATATATATATATATATATATAGATGAGATCAATAGAAAACTTCATCTCAATAGAAAACCTAGAAAACTCCTTTCCAATATATATATATATATATATATATATATATATATATATATATATATATATATATATATATATATATATATATATATATATATATATATATATATATATATATATACATATATATATATACATATATATATATATATATATATATATATATATATATATATATATATATATATATATATATATATATATATATATATATATATATATATATATATATATATATATATATATATATATATATATATATATATATATATATATATATATATATATATATATATATATATATATATATATATATATATATATATATATATATATATATATATATATATATATATATATATATATATATATATATATGTTGGAAACTCACTTTATGTGACGACATTTAAGAATTCCCGTTAGTTATCATAGTCACGCACATTTAGACTAGACTAGGCTCTTTGTAAAGTGCGTGACTATATATACCCCTCCTTAGCTTCCAAAGAGGGGTGTTGATTGTATTTTGTTCATTTGGGAACACACACATTTTTACTCTCAACCTCTCTTTCTCTCTCTCTAAGCCATCAATGGCTTCCACCACCTATTACCACCACATTAGACCACCGGATCCATAATAGCATTTCTACATTTGGCATCAGAGCCTTGGTTCTATCCTTGGATCGTGTTTATTTATGCGATTTTGGTGGTCTATTTTATTCTTGTGTCTCGTTTCATATTTTTTCTGTCCATTATCACAAAAATTTTTTGTCACGTCTTATATTATTTTGTCCAATCCATCTATTCTGTCACACGTTTTTGGGTCTTATCACATTTATGAGTCTCGATTTCATCATCTTTTTCATGGTCAAAGTATTATCAAAACTGGTCACTGTTTCTGGGTATTTTATCCTTGTTTATACAGATAAATAAGGACAAGTCTGCAGTTCCACCTTTTTAGGGTCCTTCAAAACCCTTTTCAGATTGGGTTTTCAGATTGGATATTCATATTACACATTCAGATTGGGTTTTCAGATTGGGTTTTCAGATTGCCTTTCCGATTGGACTTTCAGATTGGTCTTTCCGTTTGAATATTCAGATTGGACTTTCGGATTGGTCATTCCGATTGGGGAGCTCGTTTGATTCCGATGAGACATACCAAAACATTCCGATGATGACTCATAATACAAACATTCCGATTGGACTTTCTTTATGTCATTCCGATTGGACTGTATTGAAAAAGACTAGTGAACCAAATTTTGTGACCAAAACTGTGACATCTACACCCATCTCAACCGAGTCAACTCGGTAATTACCGAGTTGACTCAGTCAACCCAACTGAGTTTAACTAACTGAGTCGACCTTCTCACATCCAACCTTATTTCTCCTCAACACCTTCAATCTATACTACACCCATCGACACCTAACCCATCTATAATCATCATCACTCAAAATAGAAAACAGTTAATAAATATGATCTCAGATTATTCGTTATGCATGTGTCGATCTTTTAAGATCTAACAAGTACACGACGATCTCATCATAGATCTGTCATCATCTACGAAATCAAAGAAGATTCATAACAAGTTTGTCATAATCTTTCTTTTATTCGTGTATATTATTGATAACAATTTTCGAGTGTATGAATGATTGATAACAATTTTCGTTATAATCATTTCATTGCTTCGATTTGTGTATCATATGCATCAATCTAAACCTACCTGCGACCTTAATTAAAAGGAACTTAATGCACTGCTCTTGGTTGATTCGAGCATACAATCACCGGTAAACAAGATTTAATCAGGTTGTGGTTTTGAAATCATGTTTTTTACATGGTTATAGAAGATGAGATTGATGATTTTATGAGATGAGATGGAGATTATTTCTGTTTTTGTGAGATTTGAGATGGTGTGATTCGGTTGGTAGAGATGGATTCGGTTTTTTTTGGTGAGCTGCGTGAATGGGAGAGAAAAGGGAGAAAAGGTGGGGCGATGGTTACAAGGTTGAGAGTGAAGGAGAGAGAGTTTGGTGAGGGCGGTGTAAACGAGGTTGTGTGAGAGAAATTGTGATAGGTATTAAACTTGTGTGAGATTTTTTCTGGATTGGAAAGTTATAACCAAATGTGTTGGACCGGGTATAAGTTTTCAAGTGAATGGGCCGGATTGTAGAGTTATTTATCTCCAATTCTTGGACCGGGTTTCACTTTATGATTTGGGCCATGACTCACATTATTTAACAACAAGAATTTGAACCGTGTGTTTTTATAACACTTACACACAAATTTTTTAAAAACATACAAATTTTTAAATAAATTTGTTGTGTATTAAGTTTTAATTCATTGTGACATCGGGTCGAGACAAAAAGTGTCGAGACATTGTTAAGGAGTATGAATGCTCAAACAAACAAATTCCTTTTTTGAATTTGTAGTTTTTTTGTCGCATTTGTGGTTCTTTAATTCTTTCTTGACACTGATGGGCTGACGAGAAATGTGACGCGACAAAATGAAGTGACAAATGTGACGAGAATTTATTTTGACGAGACCAAGAAAAATGGGCGATTTTTTAGTGGCTTCAGATTTTGTTTGATCGGGTATTAATTACGTGACGTTGAAGACGGATTTTTCGAAGGCGTGTATTTATTTTATCTTTTAGTAGATAACTTGCTCGTGCTTAATCCTATAATGAAGACTTGGTTATCTGGTTTCCGGGTTCGGGGTGGATGGTTGATGATTCGGATAACTATCACTTAAAGGGGTTACATTGTTGTACTCAGTGTCACGCGCTTAGTCGACGTGGATAATTTCAAGAGGTGTTGTGCTTATAGACTTCTTCAATGATGCATTGAGTACTTAGAGTTTTCTCCACCGTTCTTCATTCAACAATAGTGCAAGCTTAAGTCACAAGATCGAAGGATTTTTATTCAGCTTCATGTTTGATGTATCCGATTCATTCTTTCAGTGGTCACTTCAAATTGCTTTCATGTGGTATGGTAAAGGTGGCCATGGAGAGTTTATGAGAAGAGATTTTCGATCAACAGTTGATTCTTACAAAATATATAATTCAGCTTATTTATTATTCTCACGAGATTTCAGGTTCATGTGCGTACAATTTATTGATGGTTCCGAGTTTCGAAACCATCAAGGGGGAAGAAGAAGACACATTGAACGCACAACGAGTACACGTGATGAACTTCATACCTTCTTTTGATTTGAAGATATTCCGGGATGACATTTGTCATAGCCGTAGAGAAAATCAGTGTTTTAACTCGTGTCGTTATCAATCTCCAAACGGTACACTACTGATTCGAGGTTTAATTGTTTGAGTGTTGCAATTAAACATCATCATTATCCTATATGCATTCCCGGGACTTAATTGACTCTGGTGCATCTCCGGAAGAAGACGTGTGCATTTCCGGGACTTGATTGACTCTGGTGTTACGATGTCAACTTCATGAATGGGATAAAGTGTCCACTTCAGTATTTGAGCTTCATAATTGGGATTGATTTACCTTCTTCAACTATGTGGGGGAAGAAGTGTCTTGATTCTTTCTGGTATGCATAACTTGAACTCTCAGGGGGAAGAAAAATTCAGAATAATTATTCAAGCATGAGATGAAAAGTTGTTGATCTACTTGGGGGAAGCTATTTAAAATGCTTCTACATCAAGTTTACGTGGCATGAATTAGGGGGAAGCTAATTCAGAAGCTTCTCCTTAACCAGAAGTGTATGGGTTACTTAGCTCGTGTCGTTACAGTATTTCTACTACAAGTTACGTTAAAGATGAGTCGTTTTGAAGACGAAGGCCTCAGAAGACTTCATCAGCATTGGATGCTTCAAGAAAGCTCTTATTCTTAATTATTTTGTACTTGATAGGTAGAATATTGTAAGGAATTCTACACGTCGTCCCATGGGGGAAGATTGTTGGAAACTCACTTTATGTGACGACATTTAAGAATTCCCGTTAGTTATCATAGTCACGCACATTTAGACTAGACTAGGCTCTTTGTAAAGTGCGTGACTATATATACCCCTCCTTAGCTTCCAAGGAGGGGTGTTGATTGTATTTTGTTCATTTGGGAACACACACATTTTTACTCTCAACCTCTCTTTCTCTCTCTCTAAGCCATCAATAGCTTCCACCACCTATTACCACCACATTAGACCACCGGATCCATAATAGCATTTATTTCTCACTTTTGATAATACAAGTTTCTTTCACTTCTCTCTCTAACTTTCTCTCTCTAGAAAAACATCAACCCTCTTGATTCATAAAGATTATCATTGTTCTACAATTGGTATCAAGAGCATAGTTGATTCTTCGGATTGACGTTTTTTAATCTATTGATTTGGTCATAAATTTTTTTTTCTTATTTCTAAAATCTTTTTCGTTTTTCTTCGTTTAGTATCAGTTTTGGTCTCAAAAGTCTCTATTTTCTACACAAGTTATTAAACTGTATCCGTTTTTATTTATTTTTTAAATTCACCAAAGATTCAGTTGACTGTTTCAAAAATATAACAGTTACCAACTTTTTATTAATAATCTTTTATCAAGTTTCTTGTCTTATCAACTTTTTATTAATATTTTTGTTTTTTAGCATTTTTGTAACTCGATATGTCTGATCTGTATCTAAGAAACTTCAACAGTCGGAAAAGGGTTTAAAGTTTGTCAGTTATTCCTATTTTGTTGCATCGGAAAAGGGTTTTTAATTATTCTGATTGGTCATTCCGATCGGACATTCAGATTGGCATTCCGATTGGGACGCTAACATTCCGATAAAATCATTCCGACAAGATCGTTCCGATTGGGATATAAGCATTCCGATAAGGTCATTCAGATTGGCACATTGTCATTCCAATGGTGTTTTTATCTTGACATTCCGATCGATTGTATGTTGCAAACAAACAAAAACGACTCGACCCTCTCTCGAATACCCACACAAATCAAACAAACCAAAACCCCTCACACTCAGGACTCCCATTACACCTTCGAACACACTTGAACTCCTCACACCTAACCCAAGACTCGAACCTCGACTCCCACACACGACACACTCGATCCCAACATACTTGACTCCAAAATAGATTTTATCCAACGAAACCAACAGGCCTCTCAACCCACCCACTCACTCTTACAGACTCAACAAACCACCCACTCTCACAGACTCCTACCCACCCACACACTCTCACAGACTCGACAAAACCCACTCTCGAACCGAAACCAAACGCAAACCTACTGGCCTCACAAACTTGACTCGAAAAACACAACTCGACTCGACCTTTTTCTCAAAACTGTCAAACCAAAACCCAAAAATCATCTCTCGTCTCACCCTCAACCTTACCCTCGTCTCATCTAACACGAACCAAACAAAACACTCCCGAAACAGACTCAAACAACTCTCGTTCAAGAAACAAAAACATCCTCACTCAAACCAACCTCGACCCACCCACCCTCGACTACACAACCAACTTCATCACCAACAGCCAAAGACAAGACACGACTCTCAACGTAAACCAAAACCTGACTCATACCTCAACAATCATCTCAACGACTCACACCCTCACACCCTCGACTCACTCAACACTCGACTCAAACCCACACAACACTCACGATCTCAGTTTCAAAAACTTTCATTGATCCAAACCGAAAATAAAACAAATAAAATACCTACCCGAGATCACATGTTTGATCTAGAAGTCGTTTCTTCCTGGATTTCTTCAAAGGGTTTGTGTGATTTTTTAATCAAACAAAGATTGGTATTGGGTTTATATCAGATTCGGATTAATTGAGGTTTGACTGTTTTGTGTTTGATTAAGAGAAAATAACTGACAGATTGAGAAAGAAAGAGTGTTGAGGAGAGAGAGATAAAATGATTCAGTTTTGGGAGAAGATAAACGTTTTTATAATGCATTTTTAATAGAGCGGAGTTCACAAAGTTTTGCTTTAGGGCCACGTGTGTAGTGTGTGTGGTGACAACATAAGTGACGGAGTTCCCTAAGTTGTTTCCTTTTAAGTAACAGTGAGTTCTGGCGGAGGTTACAAGAGAGTGTCTAGCCACGTGGGGATATTTTTTATTTTTTATTTTTTTTTTACAAATCAAAACTGTCAGTTTTTTTAAAACGATTTTCAGATTTTTTTTATTTTTTTATTTTTTTTTCTATACTTTCATTTCTATTTTTAGTTTTTTCATTATTTTTATTAAGCTAATTTTTTTAATTTAATTTAAAAATTTTAAAGTTAAGTTTTTTTAAGTTAATTATATATATTAGTTTTTGGTACATCGTTTTGAGGCGGGTATTTTGAAAAAATAAAAAGTGGAAATATCTTTGACGGGTTAAAAAAAAAATTTTTGTGGCCGGATTTGAAGACGAAAGTGACGAGTCAATGTGACGGGAATTATTGTTAGTAGCTACGAATTTTTGATCGGGTTTATTTTTTCAACGTTTTAGCCGACAACAATTTTTGAGCCGAGAAAAGTGTGATCTCATCTATCATGGATTTTTAAAAAGTTATTTTCGGATCTTTCGAAATTTCTTCACGAATTGTAAGATTCCGAATACAACTACAATCACGATTTTTTTTTTTTTCAATGGAGTCTTTGAATTCGAAATTTCAAGAGGGAGACTTGCATCACATGCAAGACACAGCTAGAGAAAGTAGTATTATGTCATGTCGACTACTTCAGTCACATCTTAGGACTATTGCATGGGTTCAAGGAGGAAGTGAATTTGTGACACTCTTCGGTCAACATCAGTATACATTCATCGAGTCACTATTTCTCAACTTGAACCACCTAGCTGAGCAACTTCACAAAGAAGACTTTAATCACTCTGCATCAGAAACTACATATCAGGCTCTTGTGACACAACTCACGCCTTTCCTCCAATTCAATATCATTAAGTCTGACAATTCAGGGATATGCCGGTTATTTCTTCAATACACACAGAACGATGTTAAAGATTTCCGTGATAAACTGTTGAAATCTATGACATCGGTTTCGTCTATGGTTTATGAAAGATCCAGACTTCACCAAATGTATGATAATGGAGTGCAAGAATCTATGATGCAGATACAAGAGGAGAATGGTCATACGGTTGACAACTTGGAGCATAACGATGGCAAGAGCACGGAATCAGGAGAACAACATGATATCAGTGGCACGTCAGGCAATGTTCACGAGATCTCTTTTGATGACACCTTACCCATTAATGACGAAGAGCCTGCGGACATGGTACAATGTAATGTTGATGATGTATATGCTGATGAAATACCGCATATTGAGCATTCTGAACCTAACTATGACAAACATGGGATGGAAAAGAGTGATAGAAATACCACTTCTGATTCATCCGATGTGAGTCATAATGGGGGAGAAAGTGTTCAAAATGCTAAACATCATGATAAGTGCTTTATGACTGCTACGTTAACCAATTCTGCTTCTAGGATTAAAGAGCTTGAAATGATGTTAGCTCAGCAATCAAAAGAACTTGAGGATGCCAAAATTGAATTTTCGAAGAAAACGGAGAAATTTGAAACATATTTTGAAAAACTTGAAAAGTCAAACGTTGTTCTTGAACGAAAATTGGATCAAACAGTTCAAGATTCTAAAGCTGAAAAGGATAATCTTTTGAAACAAATTAAGTTGCTTGAATCTAAATTGGCATCCCAAGATGAATTGTTCAAAGAAAATGAGACCTTAAAGGCTCAAGTACAGGAAAAGGTCTTTGCTATAGCTGCATTGAAAAATGATTTGCGAAAAACTAAAGGACCTAGTGTAGACACTAAGCTTGAAAAACCATCAATCTTGGGGAAACCGCCTACAAATCAGTTCGTCAGACAACCGACTGTCAGACAACCTACTGCATTTAGATCCGAGCGATCACAATCCTCGAGACCGCGGTTTGCCTCCCAAGTTGATATGGTTCATCTTTCTAGAACAGTCACTCCACCATCTAGGCCCAATGTGACTAAAACAACTTTTGCAAGACCTAATCACATGATTGCCTCTAATTTCCCTAGACATAGTCCAAAGAATATGTCTGGAACTAGTTCAAATGACGTTCGCCATACTTTTGGTCTAAGGGAAGCTAAGCAAAAGACACAAGTAAGAGATAGGAATCTCAAACCTAGTCAGATGCCTTCTAGTTTACCCAACATTGCTAACCGTATCATGTCACATCCTAGGAGCATCAATCAATCATCTAGGAATTCTAGATCTTACTCGGACATTAAATATGCTACTTGTAAAACATGTAGAAAATGTGTCTTTACGGCAAATCATGATTCTTGTATCAAAAAACTACTTAATGAGGTGAACTCCCGTGCTAGACTTAAATCCCAGTGGGTCGCCAAAATCAAACCCATTGGTAAAGTGTGGCGCCCCACTGGTAGAACTTTCACCATTGTAGAAAACGAGTGCCCTTTAACTAGGATAGTCTCCGATTCTATTAAGACTACTAGGGAGGAAATTGAAAAGGAGGATGCATCACCTAAGCATAAACTTAAGGTTTTCTATAAAAGGAAACGTTTACCAGCTAAGACAAGTGAATCATCTCCTCAGAACACCTCTGGCACAAGAAAAGAAAACTGTGAACCCCCACTTGCTTCTAAGATAGATATCGCCAACCCATATCAAAGCATGCAAATTCCAAATGAGAATGCAGGTACCAAAGAGGATGTTCCAAAAGAACGAAGCGGTCCAATCATTGTATACCATTCAATTAAGGACACTCTCAGAGTTTGGTTGCTAAAGAAGCTGATATCTAAGAAACAAGTGTCTCAGGGGATTTCTAGTTAAGCTTACAGTGTACAAAGGACTTATAGTCACATCACAGACTATAACTCGATCTTCAAAGAAAGGAAAGTTTATCGCTGATGGTAAACTTATCCTAACAACGAGAAATTAATTTTTCTCGGGCATGAGCTTATATTAAAAACATTCGAAGTTTTTAAGCTCATGCACTATGGCTCCTCGTTAAATGACAGACGATGACCCGGACTTCAGAGACAGGGAAGTTTATCCACGCAACGATAACTTACCCCCAAAACGAGAAATTAAGTTTTCTCGGACACGAGCTTATCTTAAAACCATTCCAAGGTTTTAAGCTCGTGTATAAGGCTCTTCATCAAATGTCAGATGATGACCCGATCTTCAAATTAAGGAAAGTTTATCGCCGATGATAAACTTATCCTCACAACAAGAAATTAATTTTTCTCGGGCATGAGCTTATATTAAAAACATTCGAAGTTTTTAAGCTCATGCACAATGACTTACAGTTAAATATCAGACTGTAACTCGGACTTCAATTTTAGGAAAGCTTATCTTTAAAGATAGCTTATCCTCGTAACGGGAAATTAAATTTTCTCGGTCATGAGCTTGTATTAAAACATTCCAGGTTTTAAGCTCAGAAAGGAAAGTGAATCTTTTAAATAAGAGAACTTTTCCTCATAACGAGAAATTCACCTTTCTCGGTCATGAGCTTTACGTTAAAACATTCAAAGTTTTTCAAGCTCATGAAAACGACTTCTAAGTAAATGTCAGCTTAGAACTCGTTCTTCAATTAAAAGGAAAGTTTATCGCCGATGGTAACTTATCCTTAACAACGGGAAGTTTACAACTTCTCGGACTTGAGCTCGTTTTGTAAGATATTCAACATCTTAAGCTCAAGTAATTGGTTTTCAAAACGTTGAACACAATTTTTCGAGAATTTCTCAAAAAGGTTTTCTAAATCTTTCAAAATTGTGTGTTCAAAAAGTGTTTTGATAAAAAGAGCATGTCTTCTGGAATCGATAATATTTACGATACTAGAAATGTCATTCAATAATGACACGGGGTTGTAAATAAAGTTCGAGCAGAAGTTCAAATGTTTAAAACATGCTCAAAATGGTTTGCTATTATTTCAGATAGTAACCCACTTTTCATAATCAAGTCAAGCATTTCACCGGAAAGCTTTGACTCAACAACGGGAATTCATTTTCTCGGGCATGGTTTACTTTACAACCATGTAAGGGATTGTGTTTACTTTATAACACAATCTAACACGGATATATGTACGTGTCAGTGCATTTATTTGTTAAAACAAGAGAAATCTTGTTTTTATGAAGTTATCATCTCTACCAACCGTAGCAATTTACAATTGATATCTACATACTCGACGATGCGACTACTCAAACGGCGACTACAGCTCTTTCAATAGAACACGGGTCAGCAATTGAGGGGGAGCAAATTGTCCAGCAATCAGAATCTTTGACGCTAAAAGTGCCAAGTTCACATGTTGGTGTCAAGACAAAGATATCAATCGTACACATGGAGAAAAGAGATAACTTCAGACATGATGAGGCGACCAACATTCGTGAACAAGAACCATGTGCTTCTTTCATATGATGTTCTCCATCATTCAGGTCCAACCTCATAAATTGCTAATCTTGTGAATACATTATCATATATGATCTTTGCATGTGATAAATACCTTACACTTGTGTTTAAAAGGTATTTAATTTACGTTTCAAGTACACCCTCATTAATTTGAGGGGGAGCTTGTGTAATTCATGAAGATAATTGGCTTTGCATTTTTCTTCCCAAAATTTTCTTAAAATGCTATTAAATCAATTGATATTAAAAACATCGATTGGGTTAATATTTTTAATATGGGGGAGAAAATGTGATTTAATATGGGAAATGATTAATCACAAATGGTTTGACTTAATGTGCTAGCTCATCCCAACATGTACGAAATGTTTTCGGATATCGTGGCATATGTTAAGGGGGAGCAAAATGGATTTGCACTATCAAAATGGATTTCATGGTGATATACACTTACCCAAAACATCTCTATTCATGACGGTGAAGATTGTGGTGACATAAGGATGGTAGGATAGGTTAAAGTCCAATGATTCCTCTAGAACCGGAGGAATATTCCCAAGGACATTCCATAGCTAGAAATAGTAGTCCTTAGGAAAGATGGAGAAAGATTGTGAACGTAGCTGAATGCCGACCAAGTACTTAAGTTAGCACTGGAACAATCACAACAAGGTGCTAGTGATGACGTATTGGTAAGCATTGAAGGGGTTGAAGAATGAAAAAGAATTGTAAAGATAAAGGGTGTAAAGAAAGAAGCCCTCCTTACAACTTAGGCAGAAACCGGGTCAATACATATGCTATTAAGATCATTGTTTAATGATTCTTGATATTGAAGATAGACATCATGGACCCAGTGATGCAAAGCACAACCCATCCCAGCTAACTCAGATATCTCTTAAAAGATATTTGTTTTAATCACACGGAGACAACACGTTATCTATTGATTTATTCACTCCGAATAAATTGGTATCGAAAAGGTGGCACTCCTCTCCAGTCTCTGATCACTAAAATCCAAAGTGCACGATCGAGTCTAGAGCCATTTGAGATCATTAAATATCTCATTAGGACACACTTTCATAATTCCTTGCTTCTTCATACACTGTGAAAAGTAAGAAAGATCTTAAGAGTCCTACGCAAAATCTTCATGATCTTGCTTGAACATCCGAGTAATACGAAAGTATTTACAATGAAGATGGAAATCCTTCTTGAGCGAATATCAAAAAGCTCATGGTAGGTGACTTGTGCGATTCTTTATGAATCAAACTTGTGATAACTGGAAAGCAACGGCTGTTTAATTCTTAACTGAATTTAAACACGTTCCAGGCCTCTACGCAATATCTCAGTGATCTTGCCAGAACACTCAGAGTGATACCTTTGTGTTCACGATGATGAGTGGAAATCCTTCTAGTGTTAACCTCAAACAGCACTTGGTAGGTAACTTGCAAGATTCTATACGAATCAAGCTCGTGACAACTGGAAAGCAACGATGGTGCGGTTCTTAATTGAATTTCACTTGTTCCAGGAACATGAATTGACGGCTTCAAATCATGCGAATATTATTATCCAAATGATTCACTCTTTATGTTCGCAGTCAGCTTTGGACGGTCGAATAAAGAGAACGGGTTTACCCGCGAAATCCTGTCAGGAAGCTACTTAATTGAAACTATCCGTCACGGGTACGATATCTAATATCGTCCAACGGTCTTCACTGACCGGAGGTAAAATGCTACCGATTTAGAATGAAATGTTCAAAGCCATTTCTTTCGTGTCTACTTATGTTGTGGCATTTGAAGACGGTGGCGTTGCGGAATCCAAGAAGAAGTCGTCCCCACATGCTTATACTGCATACACTCAGTACTTCAACGAATTCAAGAAAGTCTAAAGGTCAAGTCTTCCGCTGTATCAAACTCTGAAGCTTTCAAGAATTATAAAGGTATAAGTGTGTGGAACATGAAGTCACGAAGAGGCGAATATCACAAGTGATGAATGCACAAGGTCAAGGCAAGAGAACATGCTCAAGACTAAAGTCAAAGATCTCATCAGCATATTCACAAGAACAAGATCGAAGACTCAAGCATAGTATGCTAGGTTTAAGATTTTGTAAAACGGTGTGACCTCCCTTTGGGGGAGATTGTTGGAAATACGTTTTTCCAAGGAAAGTCTCGGTCACATCATTATTAGCATAGATCACGAGCTTTAGACTATTTAGGACATTGTAACTTGGAGTGACCTCCCTTTGGGGGAGATTGTTGGAAATACGTTTTTACGTATTTAGAAAGGATCGGTCACTCCAATGATATTGGGCTCGTGATCCAATATGGCCCATATAGCCCACATGTAGGGTGGGCTATATAAACCCCCCTCCTAGCATGTTAGGAGGGGTTGTTGGTTCACTTACACATTTATTAATCACATTTCCATCTTTCTCTTAACTCTCTCCTTTCTCTCTCTTCTTTCTCTCTCTAAAGTTCTTCCATTTATCATCATTCAATAGATAATCCATACTTGCTAAATCCTTAGAAAACTAAGATCCTACAATATATATATATATATATATATATATATATATATATATATATATATAGATGAGATCAATAGAAAACTTCATCTCAATAGAAAACCTAGAAAACTTCCTTCCAACCGTTGGATCAAAGCTCCTCCCCCTCCTTTTTTTTAATTCTAAAGTACAGGGGTCTATTTGCAAATTTTTAATGTCCATGGGACTTTTTGATAGTTTCTTTTAATCTAAGGGCTGGTTTTGTATATTTTCTTAATTTTAATGTTTTTGATCATTTAATTTGTAATGTTGATATAGCGTGTTTTTTTCTTTTCGCTGGTAGTCTTTTTTAATCGTCTTTTCTGCGTTGATCACGTATCTATGTTTGTCATATTAGCGCTTTTTCCTGGTAACGTTTTTTTTTTGTGGTCATCTTTTTCTTATATTTTAACATTAATATTTTCCTAAAAGTAAAGACGAAAATCAAATAGCTTAGAATTGTAGTAAACTTGCAAATTAAACAGCTTAATAAGGGCGTACATTAGCGCTTTACTAATAAGATAGAGCTTAACGACTATCTTTGATAGATACTGCGGGATTCAATCATTAAGCCTAAGGTTAACTAGAAAAAAAAAGTCCAATAGATTTTTTTGGGATCAGTACTGGAGCTTCAAATGCAAATGAGCCACCATGTTTTCAACTACAAGATTGCTATTTGCCATTGCATAAATATTTGGGTTCTCCAATCTCATCTCATTTTCATCACTCGAGTCTATATTAATCACCTGTTATGACAAAAAAACTAATCAAATACGTGTTAGTGTTTAGTCTGTAAACATATTTAAACTTAAGCCAAAGTGCACGGAGTGAGCCACAGATTCACGATAAAGTAATATTTTTTTTGTAAAAGCTCGGCTTGTGAAAAAGAAAATAATGAATTTTTAAACTCCCCGTCAACTTTCATTCCGCATATCCACCGGTTCCCTTCCATACATCTCACTATAGTAAAGAAAAGTATAAAGCAAGATACTTTGAGATCATCTAAATTGCACATACCCTTATTTTTACTAATTTAGTTTGAGAGTTGAGCAATAATATACCTGTTCCGGTGAGCAATAACTAAGAAAACTTGACACCCTAGATGTATAAATATCAGCATACTTGCAGTTTGAAGCATTAACAAGTTTAATCAGAAGTTGTGAATAATCACCAATACGAGGAATAAAAGACAAAAATATGTACTTATCTATTTGTCGCATCAGGTGACTATTGTTCCATAAACCTGCACGCAAAATATATCTCCACCTGGTAATAAACTACCCAATAGTGATGAGTTACCAAATGTAGTTGAGTTTGAAGATGGATCCATAGACATACCGTTTTCTAAAGGTCCTGTCATGACCATAGAAAAAAATATAACAGATTGGTCTGACCCGTTAACTTTTATCCACACTAATCTGTTTGATCCGCACTATTAGAACTGAAATCAAACAGAACCCACTCCGACCCGTTATCCCACCCAGACTACTGTTTTGCAAATTGCAATTCGTATACAACCCACCAATCCTTTGTCTTTGCAGATTGGAGGGAGTCAAGTAACGATTTACAACCGAACACCAAAATAACAGATGTTACCAAGGATACAAATGGCATACGTTTAACAAACGTGCACCTTCACAGCTGTTAATATTAGAGTTCTTCTTCAATCTATTTTTCCAGCTATCAAAATCAACTAGCTGCAAGTATCCATAAAGCGAAAAGTGCTAAGTGCTTATCAATTAATATCTATATCTATTATTTGTATAAAGCTCGTACCTTTGGTGAAAAATCTTCAGTAAGGTGCATTAGAGTTCAACTCATATATCGATTTGGTTTCTGATTGCATGCATATTAAGACTAACATTCGTGTAAATGGGACACCTTCGATACAATACTCAATCAATTTTCCCGATGGTTTCGTAATTTAGTGTTGCCATATCTGCCACCTGAAAAGTGGCACAATCTCATCAATATAAACATAATCTGTAATTCTAAAAAATAAAATGGTATGATACAAAATGGAAACGGCATTAGTAAAATAGCCATCAAAATTATACAAAAAAAATACGGAAACGAATCAGTTGCATGTAACAAACAAATGTTGTTTGTATGGCAAACAAATGCGGTAAACTATTTTCAAGCAGATGCTCCTATTTTTACTATTTGATCATGTACTCGTACACTGATTAGAAATGACCTGCATTTGAGCAAAAATAGATGCCCTTTATATAACAAACAAATGTCGTAAACTATTTCAAGCAGATGCTCTGTTTTTACTATTTGATCCAGTGCTCGTACACTGATTAGAATCTTTGGTCTATTTCTTTTCCATTAGATGATATCTTTTGTATAAAACAATCATATTCTTGGTCATTGGGTTCGGTTTCTGGTTCACTAACCCAACCTACCCATCCAGATGCATCCCAAAAAGCACTCAAATTTTAGTGACTGATCCTTACTCGAGAACCCTACTGAGTTTTACCACATTAATTAATAGTAAATATGATTATGAACACCCGCATTCATGTTTCCTAATTCTTCTTCTTTGTGGCTTTGTGTTGAAGCCACACCTTAACAAGAGGGTGGCAAGAAACATGAGCAGGATATGGAACCCTTGCAATCAATATTGTACGTGATCCTGCAGATCGTATGGACACAACAACATAAACAATGGTCAATTTATAAAGGATTATCTATTTGTCGCTTCTAAAATGGAATTGATGTCATATATTATAAGACAACAATAAGTTAATTACCAATAGACTATCAAATATCCGACATAAACAACATCTAAAATCAACTGAAATACCACCTTGTCGGCTAGTCTACAAAATATAATTGTAAATGGTAACAAACAGCTACCCTATTAATTTTAAAGATGCCTAATAATACTCATTGATTCGCATGATATTTGTATGACTTATTATGATACAATCTGATGCACTAATGTACCTCAAATGGATGCGCTAAAGTACATCAAACAGATGCAATTAAATAAGTCCGTTCCAAAATCAAAAATGAAAGAAATCTGTTTTTTCTACTAGACCAACAAAGAACTTATTTTTCGTACATGGACTGAGAATATACAGGCGTCACTACATAATCAAGAACCAAAACTATATTATCGGTTCGGTCTCTCTTCCGTCCTAGAAACTTCGACCATGAACACTCAAATTTTGTACTAGTGATGTAAACCTAAATTTTTACTTAATCAGCTTATTTAATTGACCACATTTTTTACAACAATAAATCATTTAATAATTGGTCATAAATGGAGACTATAAAACCACACCGTTTTCACAGATGCCATAAAATGCACACATATGCCGTAAAATTAACATAAAGATGCAGTAAATGTACACAATAAATCATTTAACAGTTTGTATTATGCAGCCTGCTTATAATCCAACTAATATAAAGATGCGGTAAAATCCACACATATGATGCAAAACTAAAACTTACAATGATAAGAACTGATGTAAACTCAATCGAAAATTATTGACTAGGATCAAACACCCTAAAAACTCAGCAAAGTACATATCCTAATTTTTGCAGACCTAACCTTATAGCTTCAGGTATTGCCACTGCCCTTAGTCGATCCATCACTATCACTTAAACCAACAAAAGATGCTTCATAAATAATAATATTAGACCTCACTAACAACATCAACATTACATCAGATCAAACCAATTATCTACTAAGCAAGGACTACAAAAAATCTGTAACATAAAGATTGTTTGGGTTGCAGATTGCTTGATATTTTTCTGCTTGTTTACCTTTTATGCAGTATCGAGTGTTGGAACAAACAAACTCTTTTAGCGAACCTACTTAATATGGGGTAAAATAAGCAAGTTACTACCTGCGGATTTCGAAGTGACGGGAACACCCATAGAATTATAGTAACTTAGCAGAACCTTGCTTATTTAGTTTTTTCACTTTCACCATATTATACAAAGTATACTCGAAAAAAGCAGCAAACAAGTGCCCTTAAGTTATACAAACAAATACCCTTTAAACAAATAAAGAAGTGCCTTTAAATCATACAAGTAGGTGCCCGTAAATCATACAAATGGGTGCCTTGATTTATGGACGCACTAAAATATACAAACATATAGCCTAATAGAATACGCGCCTGCAATTTAGTATTTAGTTATGATTAGTTTCAAACAATAGATGTTATTGCAGATTTGCAAGAAATATCGTATATACTCGTCAAGAAATAAAATAACCCTATGTAGTACTTATTGCTCTGCACATCTTTGCTAACAGATATCCTAATCATAAGGAAACTTAGATGATGGATGCTTACTTCTCTCCCTGAACGCCTTTGCTAAAGAATCGCTTGTTGTGGGGTATATCTTTTATCAATAACGATCTTGTAATTAAAATACTATTTGAGATGTACTTCCGAATGTATAATATAATTAAGTGCATTCCCATATGGAGGGCAATCCAGCCAGCCTACAAGGATAAATCACATTACTACATCCGAAAATACGCATCAATGCTTAAAAGCACAAAAATGCATACACCCACTAATGCGACTTTCCTTTAATACTTTCTCAAGTATGTCCGGATTGGTAATTTTATCCACTACTATGTAAAACAATAATTTGCAAAATAATCAAGCATATGATTATATAAGTATTACAATTTCTATTATCGAAATCAAGCCCAACACGTCTTTAATAAGCCGAAACAATTAGCATAAGCAATTCCAAAGAGCCAAAAAAATATATGATTAACATATATATTGATGGCCTAATTTATTCTTTTAGACATCTTAATGAACAGCTTGTAAGAAATTTTAACAAATACATTCTTTCAGACATTTTATCAATCACGTGGGTGACATATGTTTACAAATAATAAACGTATACATAATGTACTGATTCATAACTCATAATTTAAAAAATACTAATCAGAATCTAATAACATCATATATCTTTCTTCAATAATACTATTGTGTAAGAACTTTGATAGGTGTGTAAACACCCATCCTTTTACCACTTAAAACTGGCTAAAACAAGACCAAAACACGTATTTAATATCATTTGTTTGGAATTATGCGTGGTTTTTGTGTTTATTGTGTTTTCAGAGTCAGCCGGATGATTATTGAAGAAAACATGGGATTGCACGGGGTTTATCAAGGAAAAAGACTAAAGTCGAAGTCTATTGTCCAAGAGATGCAAAAGATTTGAAGTCAATGGGCCTATTTGAAGATTTATCGAAGAAAAGGACCAAAGACGGGAGATTTACATATGTCGAAGAAACTCAAGTCTATTAAACAAAGAAATTAAAAGACGAGTTGAATTTAATCATCGACAAATCCCGAATCAGAATCAAAAACATCAACTTTTCTGAAAAGACGAGAAGACAAGAAGAAAGGGATAAAGCCCACTCACCAACCAACCACTAGGACTATAAAAGGATTTTTCCTTCACATTTTAGGGAGTTAGCTTTTATTTTTCTCCTTCCCAGTGTTTTGCTTCGTATCATCACCAACACCATTAGGGTGTTTGGTGATTTTTCATTTTTCCTTCAATCTTGTAAGTGTTTGATCATTACTATTGTTAACTTTTACATTAATCTTTCAATTCCAATCTTTCTATTCATCTTATTCATCTCCTTTTCTATTCAAAGTTTTAAAAGTTCTTGTTTGATTGATTTTAACCTTGTGAAAGTTGTTGATTTAGTGTTTTTATTGTTGGGATTTGTTGGTTATGGTATTTAAATGATTATTGGTTAGTTTGGCAAAACCTTTTTGCTTAATTGGTTTGATTCGGTTTGAAATCATCTTCCCAGTTCTGCTACTGTTCTTCGGTTCCCAGACTTTCCGAATTGCAGCTTTTATTATTCCTTTATTCGGAATTTTGGATATTCCGAATAGGCCTATTCATTTTTCTCTTACTCGGAATGTTTAGACATTCCGAATAGTCTATTTATTTTACCTCTATTCGGAATATTTTCCATATTCCGAGTAGGCCATACATTCCGAATAGACCTTTTGTCTGACCTCTTATTCGGAATATTCCGAATAGGGGTCACTTTCCGAATAGAGCCATTTTTCCGCATAGGTTTGTTTTTCCGAATAGACTGTGTTTTCCGAATAGACTTGTTTTTTCCGAGTAAGGTTTTATTCCGAGTAGGATATTTTTCAGTTAGGACATTTTCCTGTTTTAATTCAAGTGTTGCTTTTTAATTGTTGATTGTTTTAAGTTTATATCTTTATCACTTTATTCATTTCCCTGTTTAGTAGATTAGAAAACCAAACCCATTTTTGGACACCAAGAACAAATCTTTCCACTTAGAACCGAGATCAATTCGAGAGGATTCCGAGAATCGAACTTTCAAATCATTGAAAATGAGTGTATCAAATGGCGCCGCTGCCGGCTCTTCTCGTTAAGATCAAAAGTTTTTTGTGAGAACTTGGATTTTGGGATCCGTTCCCCATGAACGTTACTTTTCATAAAAAATTTCAAAAATACAAAAAAATAGAAAAACCATAAAAACCAAAAATATTTTTGCTTTGTTTTTCTTTGTTCGTTCTTTTGTAGGTGTATGCGCACTCGATCCACGTCTTATCAAGAGCCCGAGCCTCTCGATCACTTAGACATGGCCGGTGTACAAAACAACAACAACATACCACCTCCAAACAACAATAATAACAACAACAACCCGCCTTTCAATAACATGAACAATAACAACAACAATGAGCCTCTACCGGATAATCGCCCGATGATTGAACTGCTGCAAGCTCATGTCGATGGCAACACTGATCCGATTGTTATACCAGCAATTGCAGCCAACAATTTCGAGCTCAAGTCAGGCTTTATCCAGATGGTCTCCGCTCAACCATTCTTGGGACGTACCATTGATGATCCACACGACCACATCAAGCGATTCTTGCAACTCACTAACACGGTCAAGTTCAATGGTGTTCCACAAGAGGTAATCCGGTTACAACTTTTTCCCTTTTCTTTAGAGGGACAAGCCCGGCATTGGCTTGCTAAGGAACCACCACAGAGTATTCTCTCGTGGACGGATTTGGAGACCAAGTTTATCAATTACTTTTTCCCACCCTCTCGTACTACCGCTTTGCGGAATGAAATCATAAATTTTGAACAAAAGTACGATGAGTCGTTCAGTGAATCTTGGGATCGTTTTAAAGATCTTTTAAGAAAATGCCCACAACATGGTTTTACCAAAGTACATCAAATTAATACTTTTTACAATGGTTTAAGCATGAGTGACCAAGATTCACTAAACATTGCCTCGGGGGGTAATCTATTGGCTAAGACTTCCAATGCTGCTTGGGACATCATTGAGAATAAATCTCGTGTGCAAACCAAGAGTGTTCGGACCAATGTCGCTAGTGCTAGCACTAGTGATAGCGACAAGCGATTGGACAAAATCACTACGCTTCTTGAATCGCTTGTTACCCACACCGTTAACAACACCAACAGCAACATCGCTAAAAACGCTCAAGTTAACGCTGTCAGCCAACCTTGTGAGATATGCGGTGGTCCTCATTCTTACACCACTTGTACCGCCACCCAAGATTACCCTGCTGAGAATGTCAATGCAGCATATGGCACCTATCCTCAACCTGCTTATCAAGCTAGACCTCAAGGTGACCGTAATTTGCTTAGCTACCGCTCTAACAATTATCTTTCCCACCCGGTTTTCCTCCAAACAACCCAAACCAACAACAAAACCTCAATCGCCCTCCTCAACAACAACAACAACCTCGACAACCATACATACCTCCTCACAAGCAACAACAACCACCTCAACGAAACAACCAAGTTTACCAACCACTTGCTTATCAACCACCCGCATACAATGCTCCTCCAAACCAACCCACCGCTCTTTACCAAGAAGTGGAAACTTATATGAGGACTAACGATGTGATTGTGGGAAATCTTCAGAATGAAGTGCTCAACCTTAAAGCAGATTTGGTCAAACAAGGGAACGATTTGAGAGCCGACATGAGAAATACGTTGGATAGCCAAACAAATGACTTGAAGAACATGATGGCTAGTTTTTTCCAAGGTAATCAACCCTCTTCTTCGGGTACTCTTCCGAGTAACACCGTTGTGAATCCAAGAGGGGAGATGAAAGCAATCACCACTCGAAGTGGCAAAGGTACCAAGGAACCCGAGTTTCCTATACCTCCACCGGTGGTTGTGACTAAGGAGAACGAGTCACCTGCTCCTATTCCTCATCCTTCTCCTTCCCCAATTTCTCCGCCTCTTCCTTCTACCCCTCCTCCACCCGAGGTTGTGAGTGATCCTATTCCCCTAAAGTCTTCTTCTTCATCCAATATACCTTATCCTTCAAGGTTGAGGAAAGAGAAGCAAAAGAGCAAGGATGATATTCAAGTTTCAAACTTTCTCAAAATGTTTAAACAATTGAATTTTAACATCTCCTTTGCCGAGGCTCTCGCTCACATGCCCAAATACGCTAAGATGTTCAAAGATCTTCTAAACGACAAAGAGAAGCTTCTTGATATTTCCAACACCCAACTTAATGAGAATTGCTCTGCAGTGCTCTTAAGGAAATTGCCAACCAAGCTTGGTGATCCGGGTCGTTTCCTTATCCCTTGCAACTTCCCGGGAGTAGAGAATTGCATGGCCCTAGCTGATCTAGGTGCCAGTATTAATCTAATGCCTCTAAGTGTTTGGAAGCAATTATCTCTCCCTGAGCTAGTCCCCACCAAAATGACTCTGGAATTAGCTAACCGTATGGTTGCTTATCCAGTGGGGATAGCCGAAGACGTCTTTGTAGGAGTCGACAAATTCACTTTTCCTACTAATTTCGTCGTTGTTGACTACGACATGGACCCTCGTGTGCCATTGATCGTTGGTCGTCCATTCCTGAGGACCGGTCGCACTCTAATCGATGTTGAAGCCGGTGAGCTGATCATGAGAGTGGGTGACGATAAGATCGTCTTCAACATGGGAAAGCTTTCTAAACAGCCTTATTCATACGAGAGTGTTAATTGTATTGACGTTCTTGATGAGGCTTGTGAAGAACACTTCAAAGATGCTTGTAAAAGTATTCCTAACTCTCTTCCCAATGTTGAGACCGTTTCCTCTATCGACTCATCACTATCTCTATTTGGAGAAAGTGATTTCCTTTGGAAAGATTTGGAAGCCACCATGGGAGATGTGAATTTAGACAATGACGATTCTACTACCAATTGGGATGAAGATCTCCGCCTCATTGAAAACCTTCTCAAAGAAGACAATCTTTCTCCTCTATCTCCGACGGTTACTGCTATTGATCCTCCTTCTCCTAAAGAGGTGACTAATGATGATCCATCGTTAGTTTCACCATCTATTGAGGATCCTCCCACTCTTGAGCTTAAGGACCTACCTCCTCATCTTGAGTACGTTTTCCTTGAAGACAACGAGAAGTCGCCCGTCATCATCGCAAAGGACCTAAAAGAAGAAGAAAAAGCCCGACTTGTCGCCGTGTTGAAGAAGCATAAAACAGCTATCGCTTGGAAAATCTCTGACATTCGTGGAATTGATCCTCACTTCTGCACACACAAAATTCTCATGGAGGACGACTTTAAGCCCACAATTCAAAGCCAACGAAGGGTGAATCCAAAAATCCATGAAGTCATCAAAACAGAGGTTATCAAACTTCTTGATGCGGGTATGATTTACCCTATTTCGGATTCCCCATGGGTTAGTCCAATCCATTGTGTGCCTAAGAAAGGCGGCATCACCGTTGTGCCCAATGCAAACAACGAGTTGATTCCTACCCGTCTCGTCACTGGGTGGAGAGTTTGTATAGACTACCGCAAACTCAATAATGCCACGAAAAAGGATCATTTCCCTCTACCTTTTATGGACCAAATGCTTGAACGTTTAGCGGGTAATGAATACTACTGCTTTCTTGATGGTTTCTCGGGTTATTTTCAAGTACCCATCGATCCCCAAGATCAAGAGAAGACAACATTCACTTGTCCCTATGGCACATTTGCTTACAAAAGAATGCCTTTTGGCTTATGCAATGCCCCGGGGACTTTCCAAAGGTGCATGTTGGCTATCTTCCATGACATGGTTGAACAAACCATGGAAGTCTTCATGGATGATTTCTCGGTCTTCGAGGATTCCTTCTCTTCTTGCCTTGCCAATTTGGAACGTATGCTTAAGCGGTGCGAAGACACTCGCCTTGTTCTGAATTGGGAAAAAATGCCATTTTATGGTAAAAGAAGGCATTGTGCTAGGACACAAAATCTCTAAAGCCGGTCTTGAAGTCGACCGTGCTAAAGTTGATGTCATAGCCAAATTACCTCCACCTTCAACCGTGAAGGGTGTGAGAAGTTTTCTGGGTCATGCGGGCTTCTATCGTCGATTCATTCAGGATTTCTCTAAAATTGCTCGCCCGATGACCCACCTCTTGGAAAAAGATACTCCTTTTATATTTTCCAAAGAGTGCATTGAAGCATTCAACTTGCTTAAGGATAAGCTTACTAAGGCACCCGTCTTAGTCACCCCGAATTGGGAGCTGCCTTTCGAGTTGATGTGCGATGCTAGCGACTTTGCTATTGGTGCGGTTTTGGGCCAAAGAGTGAATAAACACTTCCAACCAATCCACTATGCTAGCAAGACAATGACGGGGGCACAATTGCATTATACGACAACCGAAAAAGAGCTTTTAGCTGTTGTCTATGCTTTTGAAAAGTTCCGCCCCTATCTTGTCCTTTCCACCACTATCGTATACACGGACCATTCTGCATTGAAGTACTTGATGACAAAGCATGATTCTAAGCCAAGACTTCTTCGCTGGGTTTTACTCCTTCAAGAATTCAACATTGAAATTCGTGACAAGAAGGGAGCCAAAAACCTGGTCGCGGATCATCTGAGCAGACTTGAGGATCCATATCAAGGGGATCATCCGAACAAAGAGATCAATGACTCTTTCCCCCTTGAGACCTTAATGTCTATAGATCTCAATCTCGATGGCACCCCGTGGTTTGCGGATATTGCAAACTACTTAGCGGGTGGTGTTCTCATCCAAGGGTTAACATCCCAACAAAAAAAGAAGTTCTTGAACGATGTTAAGACTTACTTTTGGGATGACCCTTTTCTATTCAAACAATGCGCTGACTTGATTATTCGCCGATGTGTTGACGGACCGGCCACTTTGGACATTCTCCAGGCTTGCCACAAAGGACCCACCGGTGGTCACTTTGGTCCCAACTACACTGCCAAAAAAGTGTTTGATTCGGGATTCTATTGGCCCACCATTTACCGTGATGCTCACGAGATGGTTAAACATTGTGATTCTTGCCAAAAACAAGGCAAGATCACACATAAAGATGAGATGCCTCAAAATTTCATACAAGAATGTGAAATCTTTGATGTATGGGGCATCGACTTTATGGGGCCATTCCCTTCTTCTAAAGGCAACAAATACATCCTTGTCGCTGTTGACTACGTTTCCAAATGGGTTGAAGCCAAGGCTTTACCCACTAACGACGCGAGGGTGGTTTGTAAATTCTTGAAACAACTGTTTGCTCGATTCGGTGTTCCTCGTGCTATTATTAGTGACCGCGGGACTCATTTTTGCAACGATCAATTTGCAAGAGTAATGGCAAAGTATGGTGTCAATCACCGTCTTTCCACCGCTTATCATCCTCAAACCAACGGTCAATCCGAAATATCCAACCGTGGATTGAAGAGAATTTTGGAGCGAACTGTGGGAGAGCATCACGTCGCGTGGGCCGATAAGTTAGATGATGCTCTGTGGGCTTTCCGTACTGCTTACAAGACCCCGATCGGTTGTACGCCCTATCGTCTTGTGTACGGGAAAGCTTGCCACCTCCCTATCGAGCTGGAACATAAGGCATACTGGGCCTTGAAGTGGGCTAACTTCGACATCAACAAAGCCGGTGATTTTCGCAAGATTCAACTCAACGAGCTACAAGAATTGAGGAATCAAGCTTACGAGAACTCATTGATCTACAAGGAGAAGACCAAGATGATCCACGATGCTAAAATCAAGAACCAAGAGTTCCACGTTGGTGATCACGTCTTACTCTTTAACTCTCGGTTGAAGATCTTCTCAGGCAAGTTGAAGAGCCGCTGGTCTGGTCCATTCACCATCGCCAATGTTTTTCCCTATGGCACCATTGAGCTTTCTCAGCCAAATGCGCCCAACTTCAAGGTGAATGGCCAGCGTTTGAAATTGTACTTTGGTGAGGACACCTCTCAGGAGGTGATTCCATCCCTCACCACGTTCCCCATGAACTAATTTTGGGTCGAGTCAGGCTCGTGACTCGGTTATAAAAAACAAGCGCTCCTCGGGAGGCAGCCCGAGTATCTATCCTTTTGCGTTTAACCCCCTAAGTGTAGGGGACCCTCTATAGGTGTTTGTATTTGTGTGGTGATGTGATTACAGGGATAAGTGCACTCTTGGAATCTTTGAAGAACCGTGCTCCCGTGTTATCCGAAATCCGGTTCTATCTCTCAACTATCGTGATTCAATTTTCTTCATACTCACATTTGAAATTGATCACTTTAGTCGTCTCTTCCTTAACCTGAGTTAACCAACGTGCACAATGTCATAAGTGTAGGGGAGACTTTTCCCACATGCTTAAACATTGAGGACAATGTTTATCTTAAGTGTAGGGGAGACTTCTATCGAAGTTTTAAGTGGACTTTTCCATGAAAATGCTTTCATTTAACCGGAAAATCATCTTTTTCAACATTTTTCAAATTTTTTATTAACTTTGGCCATTTAGTCGTAATTTTTAAATTTTTATCGTTGCTTTCATATGTATATATCCCGCAATAAAGTCAAAAATATTAACAAAGTGGTGTAGCTAGTTAGAAGTCTTTGACATATTAGGCCCGTTGCGTTTATTTTGACTCAACCCGAATAGACTTATCCAAGTTTATTCTAGCTAGTATCCTTAACCATGTAGACCTTAATTGGTTTATTAGGCTAAGTATCCACGAGTCTCATTACTTGAGATTTTAAATTGTGGAGGACGAGAAATGATAGAGTCAATTATAAGTCGGTATTCTTGCACAAGCTCACTTGGTGTAATTATTTGCCTATTCTCCCATCACTTGCTAATAATTTATCTGCAATAAGTAAGGTCGTACGATTTGAAAGGTTACTTAGCTTCTAGCCCAAGATCGTTTAAAAGTTGCTCGGTAATGATAAGAGTTCATAGCCAAGGCATAACTTATGAAGCGGGGCGCGAAGATTGGCGAGTCCGAAAAGGCCCTAACAAGGCATGAGGATTCAATTTTATTGCTGAAGATCCAAAGTGATGTGAAAAGCATTATTCCCAAAATCAATATGAAGGATCCAGACTCACGACGAAAAGCAATCAACTCCCATAAAGATCATGGAGAAGTCTATCCGAAAAGACCCTAACAAGGTATGAGGATAAATAGATCCAAGTCCGAAAAGGAGGCGGATCGTTGTATCTCAAAATCCCAATTAGAGATTGAAGAAATAATCATGAAGTCGTGGCCAACAAAGTTGGGAGTACCCCTCAAAAGTCTCCAAGTGAAGAAACTCTATTACGATGAGAAGACCATTATCTCAAGAACGTCTCTCAAGATATGAAGTATGAAGTACAT
>JANFOE010002759.1:2500-62742 GCA_025667525.1 Glebionis coronaria
TATTAGTAAAATTTAAGCAAAAGATCACCATAGATGATTTTGTGTATAAAAAACACTACGACGTATGAATAATTTGTACAAAAAGTATAAAAAATACGCAAAGGCATGTCAAGCTTGTAGTATAAATTGTAATCTTGGAAAAAAAACTAACGAACTAAAATTAAAATACGACAATTTTGACAAAGACAATTAAAGCGGTTACGTAAACGTAGCAGTGGTAATTTTCTAAAAGGCGCTTCACAAAAACCCCACCAACTTAAATATTTATTACAATAATGCCATTAAACATAATTAATTAAATGAAACTTATTATGATACATCTAAGGGTAAAAAATGGTTCTTATAGTTTTTATTTTAAGGTTAGTCACTACAATAACGCTACTCTATATATATATATACGTTCATGTAAAACCCAATCTTAAGATAAAAACAATAAGAACCAACCAAAATTTAACAAGTGGTATTAAGCATTAAAGAGCATTAAAAGTTAAAATTAAATCTTTAATTAAATAAGAAGGGTATTTGAGTATTTTTGTTTTTCACTATGTTTACACTTGCACTGAGCCTATCACAATCTCCCATCTTGAAAACACAGTAACTAGTTTATCTTTATTTTTATCTGTAGACGGCTATTTTACTATTCTGAAACACTACTACACCGGTCATCTTAATTCCACAAGTCATCTTCAAACCATAAAGTCTACGTTGTCATCTGCAACATGTTTTTTAAATAAAAATTTGCATCTTAATTATCTTTTGACACGATAATTAACATTTTTTGATGGGTTTATGTATGAGCTATATGTTTTAAATCTGCAACAAAGAAAAATGGGTATCACAAAGCATAAATTAACAATACTGGCTCATTTATGAACTACATATCATGAGAGCCTTTTATATTTAGTTAATGATTGCGTTAGGTGATTCGAATATGTAGCATTCGAGTCTTTTTTTAATGTCGTTGATGCTGTTCGGATTTACGGCTTAGGCTTAGACGCTTAGTACTACATGTTGGCTTGAATGAATCTATTTACGATGGTTTATTAGGCTTGCATTTGTACATTTGGATTGAATTAATAAGGGATGATATCTACGGCTACCATTGTTCTATTTAACTTTTGATGATTTATTTGACTACTGGTAGTCTGGTACTACTAGTATGTCTTTATATGAATTATACAATATAAATGACACACTATAATTGCATTTTTATGTACAGTCATCCATGCAACAAACATCTATATTACACTACAACTTATAAACCATTGTAAAAGTCCCATGCATACTAAATGTCTCGTAAATTAAAAAATAAAATTTGATTTCGGGTTTTATCGGGTTCCCCGATAACATTAAATATCTAATCGGAACCCGACCCGATAACAATATCGGGTTATCGGGTTCGGGTCAAAACAACCCGATAAGACTTTTTTACTCGATTTAACCCGACTTGATAACCCTTATCGGGTTCAAATTCGGGTTCGAATCGGGTCAATCTGATCCTACTGACACCCCCTAGTCACCATACATATGTGTCACCATACACTGTGTATGGTGACACATATGTATAGTGATACATCAGATTTGTGATATACTACGTATGTAATATTTTTTTTCTTGATACATATAGCGACATGTTAATATTTAACTTTATTGGTACAGTTTAAGTGACACAAATAGTGATACACATTTTTAGTCACACTTAAGTTTTGACACACTCAATTTTATAGTTCCATATTTTTAGTGACATATTAAATTTTTTGACACATACTATTGCGACACACATGATATCTGATAGATTTATTGATATAAACCATATTTAAAATAAAAAAGTTAAACTTCATATGTTACTAAAGATGTATTTTGAAACCAAGTGTGTCAAAAGACTTGGTTTATCATCTGAAATATGTAAATAAAACCTAGTGTGTCACTAAATGTGTGTCAGTACAACTAAATTAAGTGTGTTAAAAGTCAACTTTACTAATAAAATTGTGACACAAAAATTTGTATCATGACAAACGTATCAAAACATTCTAATATATCATTAATATGCGTTAAGAAAATTATATGTACTCATATATATATATATATATATATATATATATATATATATATATATATATATATATATATATTAATGTATCACTAAAAATAAACGATTTAAAAAGGAATACTCAATTCATAAGATGTCTAGTACTAACAAGGTTGATTCACCCGTGCTTCGCTGCGGGGCGGTCGTTTTGTTTATCTCAGTTTTCTGTTATACGTTGTTCACATACGCTACCCAAGTAGTTAAAATTCCATAACTAAACATCAATTACATTTATAAAAAAACAGCATACAAATGAAAAAAAATAAAATAGATAGTTTTTCCAAACTTCGTTGCTAGAAAATACAAATCATCAGTTGACTGCATTTTCATGATTTCCATAACCAATTCCCGAGCTCCGAAATTCAGGAACAAATATGGTTATAAACCACAGAAAGAAAAAGACTAATCAAAGTTCATGTGAATAACATAAAGATGGAAAAATTCTAGATTAAAATAATTGAGTCAACAAACTAATTACAAACTCTAACTTACAAAACAATAACATAAATCGAATACAACACACACTAAATCTACTTTTCTTTATCTTTCGGAATTTCATGAATTTCTTTTCTCGAGTATTTGTTCGTACCTTTTAAAGATGATAGATTTGTTAGTCTTAGATTATAAGGAATCATCATTTGAGTAAAATAAGGATACCTGATTGTCTAATACAACCATTAGGTGGTCAAATTATATTTCACGGCCATGGGTTTGTTTTCTAATCCAGAACCGTTAACAGGAGCTAAAAACTATTGAGTAAATTAACATAGAAAGATCTAAATTGAAAAATTACATTTTCTCAGATGAACTGATATATACTTACATGTCCTTCATCATATGTAATACGTTGTTGTCTTCCCTCTTGGTTAGTGTATATTTGTGTCATCTCTACGATCTTACATCGATGCCAAACTATCTACCACATTCATTTTTATAACCCTTTTAAAGTTCCTCATTCTAGCGCCATCCTATTTTACTTTACCTTTACCTTGTATAACCACTCAGTTCTTAAGGGTACTTTTACACCGCATCTAATTATGTATCAGCTAATTACCATATGCTAGTAACATAGTACTCGGATGCTACAATATCCACTCGAGGTAACACTTAAGATAGATGTATAGGAAAAGATCAACTGATGTAAACAATATGCTACAAACAATGATCAAGAGTCATTACCTTTATATATTTGAAGTCCAATTACTGAGTTGGTTCATGTGAAGCTGTCTTCGGGCCCCTCTGAAAACATCACCTGTCAGTTACAATTTAAATGTTACGTTTATCCCTAAAATAATTGTAAATGGGTGTTTATTTTAGGCTAGGTTTGTTTAATCTTATTTTTTTATCTCATGAGCTTATCTCTTTGCATCTTATTTGCTTATATAAGCTAAGCCCATAAGTTTCAAAATAAACCAAGAAAAGGGTACTTATAAAACAAAGCCGAAATAAGATAAGTTCAAATATTAGTCCAAACAACACACCCTATGCTCAGTTTTGAAAATCATAATAAATAGTCTCTTTTTTAACTAATTAAGCATGTACTACCAAAAAGCATGACGTATGTGGCCACTCATATAATCATTTATAACAGTTACGTGACACTATAAGAGTTCTTTTCTCGAACCTTAAAATTTCCTAGACGATTAGGCTTTAAATTTGTGAGAAAATAGTCTAATATCTTTGTAAAAGTTCAATTTATGTCTGAGTTCTTCTACCTCACAGGCCTAATTCATACATGAAAGTATCACTCTAAAGTATGAAGATGAAAGATTTCTGGAATCAAAAAATCATTTTCAACACGAAATTAACCTGACTAAAAATCCTCTTTTCTGAAACAAAAGATGACTAAAAAATAAGAACAATATATGATAACATAGATCAATGAAAATCACTAATAAGACTTGAAAAACAAAATTCTCACCACTTGTATAACTTAAGTTGGCTGGTACTTTTTGTCAACCATACCACATATATATATATATCCACCTTTGCAAACTGCATTAGCTGCTCTTTTCCACTTTTCTCTTCGTTACGAATTTCAGATTCATGGTCATCAATTCGTAACTGATACCGAGAAATTAGGCAAAAGTTATGCTCAGTCTGTCACATAAATACCACAATTCTCAGGCCCCAAATTTAACTAAATGTCATCTAAAATATGGATATTCAGACGCGTCACATTCACAACCTTAAAACTGATTACCAAATATCATTATTTATAAGAAACTAAAAGGGATATTAGAATTGAGACGTCGGTTCAGATGATTACCCGAGCCCCATTCGAAGGCCACAGCATCAACAACAGAAAGCAACATAATCCCTAAATCATAGATTTGACATCTATGATTTAATGTAGGGTACTTTGCTTATATTTGAGCACGACAACCCTTATACTAAAAATGTTGTAATAAAAGGCTTTTGCCAAGTATAAAAATATCGTTGTTCCAATCTTTTCGAATTGACTACCAGTTTAAGTGCGACTCAGTCGTCTTTTGGTGGGAAAATAATAGATTTGTCGTTGTAGTAAAATTAAATGTGCAAAACGTTAAAGTAAATGAAGGGTAATTAAAACTAAAACTAATTAAAACGTAAATGGTGCAATATTAAAACTTTTAAAAGTAAATGACGAGAAATTAAATGACGTAAAATTAAAACTCGACGAAAAGTAAATTTGACAATGTAATAAAAATGAATACTTGAAATTTAAAATAAAGAAAAACGATTAAAATAAAACTAAGGTAAAATGGCGGAAAAATAAGCTTTAAAAAATTAAACTAAAAATTACTAGAAAAACACTTGGTAAAAATTAGGATTTCGGGAAGCGTGAAAAATCTGAAAACTTAAAATAATGCAAACTTAAAAATAAAATAAAACTTAAGACAAAATATTAAAACAAAACCCCAATCCGTCGGAATCTCGTCGGAATGTTGTCACCACAAGCCGTCTGTATACTTATCGGAATGTAGCTATCGGAATACAAGCTTACCACTCTATCAGAATGATGATCGGAATGTGTTCCTGTCGGAATGTGATCGGAATCCCCTATCGGAATAACTGAAACCAAGTTCTATCGGAATAACACTCACCTATCTGAATGTCAAACAAACCTGTCGGAATCCTAATCGGAATGCTTGATCGGAATCTCCTGTCGGAATGTGGAAACTATCGGAATATGGCTAGTGAAATTTTGGCAGCACTTCGTCTCAATGTAGCCTTAAGACCCGTCTCAATGTACGATCGCAATGAGCGATCGTAATCACGATCGAAATAAGGGGGAGTATCACCACACCGATCGCAATGTAGAAACCCTTGTGGTTTTTGCGATCGTAACAACCTGTCGGAATCCAAATCCCTCTTTCCGATAGAATGAAATTCGCAATAAGCAAAAACCAATTAAGCACTTTGACAATAAGCAAATACCAAAAATTTAATTAAAACAAGAATAAGTAAAATTAAACAAGCACGAATTTAAAAACCTTTTCAAAACACAAAATAAGCAAACAAAATAAGCAAACTTTAAGAAAGATAAAACTTTTAAGAAGATTTTAAAACAAATAAGCTAAATACAAAATAAGCCAATAAGATTGTCAAGCTTATAGCTTAATTCGTATAAAATCCTAGATAGAAATAAAAAGATAAACTTTTTAATCAAATAAGCAATATGATTAAGCAAAAGAATGCTTTATCCGGATTAATAATCAGAATCAAAAGCAAGAAAAGTAGAATGAGAACGATAAAGAAAAGCTTGATTAAAAATAAGATTCAACAATGAAATTAAAGAACTTACTTGGAATTAAAGGCAAGAAATTTAAGGTGCAAAAAAAGGTAATTAAATTGACAATTAAGTAAATGACATGAAAATAAATGTGCAAGTAATGAAAATGGTGGAAGACTAGTTTGTCAAAATAGCCAACACCTCCTAATGACACATTAGGAGGGTATTTGTAGTGATTAGGGAGGTTAAGCATGTGTTGCTTTCTTTTTTCTTTCTTTCTCGTCTTTTCGTCTTCTAAATTCTTTGACTTTTTCGACTTTGTCTCGGGATTAATAAACTCGTCTTATAATTTCTTCATAAATTTAGACTTGAGTTCTTCGGCTTTTATTAAACTTTCGTCTTTAGACTTTTCTTCGATAAATCTTCAGAATAGGCCTTGGACTTCCGTTCCTTTTTTTCACTCTTGATCTTTTGACTTCGTCATTTGTCTTTTTCTTCGATAAAAGCCCGTGAAAGCCATGTTTTCTTCCCTTTTCACATTATGATCCTAAATCACAACAAAAACATAAACCACACATAATTCCGACATTTACGACATAAAATACACGTTTTGGATCGGTTATTATTATAATTGAGTGGTAAAAGGATAAGTGTTTTCACACTTATTAAATCCCCTACACTTGACCATTGCAATGTCCTCATGTAATGCATTAATTACAAAGCAAGTTTTACATTTTCCATCACAATCAATCCACGTTGGCCTTTATTAAAGAGACTAAATATTTAAAGGAAGAAAACTAGTACAAATATCAATATGGAGTTTTGGAATGTCATGAATGATTATCATCCTCAAGTTTCACGTTCCCCATACCAAGCTTAAAAACGAGATAATTGTTATTATAAGTTAGCAAACTAACACAAACTCATGTGGGCCAATTATTCACTTAGACTCCCTTATTCCTAGGTGTATCTCTTATATTTTATTATTGTCTTAAATGATCACGAGGATGCATTGTTGACTTATTTCAATAGTTATTTGGCTGAAAATAAAGTAGGACGATTTAATCAATAGTTAGCTAAAGGACAAAATCTTTTAAAACTGCTTCTCGGGACCTCATAAAGTCATAACTTGGCATAACTCGCTTCACGATTTGAGACCTTTCTCGGACCGATATTTGGCACTGACTTCATACTTCGAATCTTGAGAGACATTCATGAAATAATGGTCTTCTCTTCATAATAGGAATTTCTTCACTTGAAGTTTTTGAGATATTCTTCATATTTGGACCACGACTTCTTCATTTTTCTCCAATCTTTATTTGGGATTTTGATATACAACGATCCGTCTCCTTTTAGGACTTGGATCTATTTATCCTCATACCTTGTTAGGGCCTTTTTGGATAGACTTCTCCATGATCTTTAGGGGAGTATTTGCTTTTCGTCGTGTGTCTCGATCCTTCATATTGATTATTGATAATTGATTCTTCACATCAGTTGGGATCTTTAGCAACAAATTGTAGCCCACATGTCTTGTTAGGACCTTTTCGGACTCTCCAATCTTCGCATCCTGCTTCAATAAGTTATGCCTTGACTATGAACTCTAATTATTACCGAGCAACTTTTAAACGATCTTGGGCTAGAAGCTAAGTAACTTTTCAAATCGTACAACCTTACTTATTGCAAATAAATTTATTAACAAGCGATGGGAGAAAAAGCTTATAATCAACTCACATAAATTCATGAAAGAACACCAAACTTATAATAGATGCTATCATCTCTCGTTCTCCACAATTTAAAATCTCAAGGAATGAGACTCGTGGATGCTTAGCCAATTAAATCAAAGTTTTAGGTTTCCAAGTCATCTATAGGATCTTGCAAACTCTTAGAATCTTTCAAGTTTAGAATTCGCATTTTAAAGTTCCCTTGATAAACGAATTTCTAGGATCAATTATTGGAACATGCGAAAATTTCTTGTTCTTAACCCGTAAGAGTTAAGACTTTCGCATTTTAAAGTTCCCTATATAAAAGCCTAGCAAAACTTGACTTAAACATGTTAAGGATACTAGCTAGAGTAAACTTAGATAAGTAAACTCGGGTTGAGTTAAAATATTCACAACGTTTAAAAATTAAAACCACTTTATTCAAAATTTTATTTAAGCAAAGAAAGTAAATAACGATAACAAAGGAAAAACTATTAGGCCAAAATAGATCAAAAATTTTGAAAAATGTCGAAAAATCAATTTTCCGGTTAAAATGAGGACAAATACAAGGAAAAGCCCACTTAACTTTGATAGAAGTCCCCCCTACACTTAATATAAACATTGTCCTCAATGTTTAAGCATGTGGAAGTAACCTCCCCTACACTTAGGACATTGTGCACTTTGTTTAAATCTTGCTAAGGAAAGCACAACTAAAGTGATTCCTATTTCAATCATAATTGATAAAATAATGAATCAAAAGAGTTTAGGATAGAATCGGGAAGACGAGAACACGGAATCACGGGTCGTCAAAAGTCATCAAGAATGGATCTTTGATAGCTCGAATCCGTGCACAGGATAAGAAAGAAAACAACAAACACATACTAGGGTCTCCCCCTACACTTGTTATAAAAACAAGGAAAAAGGATAGATACTACGGGTTGCCTCCCGAGAAGCGCATGTTTTTGTTAACCGAGTCTTAAGCCTGACTCGACCTTGATTAGCATAGGAGAAGCTTGAAACATATCTACCGGGATCAAATACATGGTTTTCATCTATCAAATAGCACAAGCTTAAGGCAAACAAGGTAAGCCAAAGAAGACTAGGCAAGGTTCCCTTAAGCAAAGATGGAGCACGGTGGTAGCAAGTGTGCTGAGGTGCAAGCATATCTCCATAAGTTCCAAAAATCTTTCCTTTTATTTCATCAGATGGATACTGAGATGGCTTGAAAATTTCAATACCGGGATCGAACACCTTTTCCTTTAGGGGAAAATAACACTCAGGCTCAGTAGATCTTGAAGAAGATCCGCTCATAAATCTCACAATCCCATCCTTTGAAGGTGGATAGAGAGGTGTCAAGACATAGGTGCTACGGATATCGGTGTCGGCTGGCTTATTCTCCTTTGAAGCGGTTTTCTTCATATTCAAAGGAGGATAAAGAGCATCATCAAAGTCCAAAGGAGGATAATCACTCTCATTTGGGAAGTAAGTGTTGAGAAAAGTAGCAAAGTCTTCCTCAAATGAGTAGTCATCCAAAGTAGGATCAAGCATTGTTGGTGGAGGATCTTCATCAAAAGTAGGTGCAAGGTCATCATGAGAAGAATCACTCGAGAGAGTATCAGCCTCATCAAAATCATCATAAGTGGGCATGTCTGGATACTTAGAAGTAAAATCATCAGAATCATCCATATCAGAACTCGAATCATCATCCTAGTCATCATAGATCGGTGGAGACTCATGAATTGGTAGAGGATCTAAATTAGAGAGAGAATCATCCACATCATCTTGGAACAGTGGATTATCATAGCAAGAATCCAAGAGAGGATTATTGTATACGACAAAATCATCAAGCACATTAATCACATTCGCGGATTCTCTTCCATTGGGTTTGGTTGTGATCTTCCCTATTTTAAATACTTGTGCATCATTCCCGACTCTTAAGATTAACTCACCTTCGGAAACATCGACTAAGGCTTTTCCGGTTCTCAAGAATGGCCGACCAAGTATTACCAGAATACGAGGGTCCATTTCATAATCAACAACAACAAAGTCGACCGGAAAAGTGAAGGTGCCAACTTTAATGAACATATCTTCGACAATACCAAGAGGGTAAGCGAGAGTGCGATTTGCAAGCTCAAGAGTCATCTTTGTTGGTGTAAGATCGGGTAGTGATAACTTTTTCCAAACACTTAAAGGAATCAGATTTATACTTGCCCCGAGATCGGCTAAGGCAGTAAATTCTTCGGTTCGGTTAAAAGTACATGGTAGCACAAAATGACCGGGATCTCCAAGTTTCTCTGGAAGTTCTTTAAGAAGGACGGTAGAACAATTTTCATTCAATCGAGTATTAACAAACTCGGCCATCTTCTCCTTCTAATTAAGCAATTCCTTAAACATCTTAACAAATTTAGGCATTTGTGCTAGAGCTTCGACAAGGCTGAAGGTGATGGTCAGTCCCGAAATCTTCTTCAAATAGTTCGACACTTGAATGCCATCCTTGGTTTGCAGTTTGGCCTTGTCTAAGCGAGATGGATAAGGAATGTTGGGTTTAGTTGGTGTAGGTGTAGCAGGTAAAGGTTGAGATGTTGAAGGTTTAAAGGTGGAAGGTGGGGTTGGTGAAGGGTTCTTCTTGGGAACTTCGTCATTAAGAGGTGGAGACGGTAATGGAGAACTAATACTAGGCGTGGGAGTAGGAGGGATAAATGGTGGTGGAGGAGGTGTAGATGGGGTAACTGGGGGAGGGATAGATGGTCCTACTAAGGTTGCTCCACTGCGTGTAGTAATAACACTCACATTCGCTCTTGGGTTGGTGACGGTGTTTGAAGGTAGAGAGCCCGAAGTAGAGGGTTGAGTAATTGGTAAGAAACTAGCCAACATATTCTTCAACTCATTTGTTTGAGTGCTAAAAGAGGTTTGGATATCATGTCAAAGCTCGGATCTAATATCATTGCCTTGCTTAGTGATATCCCCTTTCAAATTGATAATTTGGCTTTGTAGATTCTTGATTTGCTCTCTTTGGGTTCTCATGAACGCTTCAACATCTTGATTAATAGGTGGGGTTTGTTGAGCGGGTGGGTGATAAGGATTAGAAGCTCGAGGTGGGTTTGGGTTGCTTCTATTGTAGTTGTTGGGGTTGTGGTTTTGAGGAGAAAACCCGGGTGAAAGAAATTTGTTAGAACGGTAACTTAACAAGTTACGATCACCTTGAGGTCGTGCTTGGTAGTTTTCCGTTGAATAGTTACCATAAGCCGCATACACGTTTTCCGGATTGTCTTGAGTAGAAGTAAAATCAGTGTATGAATGAGGACCGCCGCAAGTCTCACAAGAAATTGCTACAGATTTAACTTTTTGTTGATGATTTGTAGCCAAAAGTTGCATATTCTTGCTCATTTCGACCATTGCGCGGGTCAATTCAGTGATATCAGGGTTTGAAGAAGTAGAAGAAACACTGACTCTCGGGTTATTCCTTGAAAATGCGGATGAATCCCAATTTTTGTGATGAGTAGTCATGTTCTCGATAAGCTCTCTACACTCCTCGGGTCTTCTTTTCATAAATGTGCCACCGACGGCTGCATTAAACGTATCACGATCACGAAAAGTTAAACCGTTGTAGAAAGTATCAATTAAGGTAACGGGAAGCATGTTCTGGTTTGGACATCGATCGATCAAAACATTATATCGTTCCCAAGCATCAAAAAGTGATTCATCAGGTTCTTGGGTAAATCCACTAATTTGATTTCGAAGGCTCGTGACCATGGATGGTGGAAAGTAGCGTGACAAAAACGTTGAGTCATCTCATCCCAAGTATGAATTGAATTCTTCGAAAGACGATCAAACCATTTTTCGGCATGGTGGGATAAGGTGTGTGGAAATAGGTGAAGGTGAAGGAAATCCATAGTAACACCGGGCAACTTCATGCTTTGAGTAACGGTAATGAATTTTTCGAGGTGTTTGTTGGCATCATCATCCGGCAATCTGCGAAATGGACAAGTGTTCTGCACTTGTTGGATCATGTGATGCTTCAACGAAAACTTCGGAGCCGTGATTTGCATCGACGCAATCGGTCCTCCTCGTCCATTCATCGTCGGTTGAAAAAGCTCCTCCATCGTTCTAAGATCAGGTGGGGGAACATTGTTGTTATTATTATTATTGAGGTGCGGTGGGTTATTGTTGTTGTTCACACCTGCCATATCTAAATCTTCACGAGTCTTGGGCTCTGAATAAGTTGAAGATCTAGTACGCATACACCTGCAAAAGCAAAAGAAAAAGATAACAAAGAAATAGAGAATATATATGCACTTATAAAAATAAAATCTTTTTGGATTTTTTTATTTTTTTATTTATTTATTTTTTTGAAAATTTTTAATTTTTATGGATTTTTAACAATTTTTAATTTTTATGGATTTTTTTTTAATAATTTTTTAGCAAGAAAAATAACGTTAACGAGTGAACGGATCCCAAAATTCAACGCGTCTCTCACAGAAAACCGTTAATCTTTACGAAAAGAGCCGGCAACGGCGCCATTTAATAAAAGGCTTTTGCCAAGTATAAAAATATCGTTGTTCCAATCTTTTCGAATTGACTACCAGTTTAAGTGCGACTCAGTCGTCTTTTGGTGGGAAAATAAAAGATTTGTCATTGTAGTAAAATTAAATGTGCAAAACGTTAAAGTAAATGACGGGTAATTAAAACTAAAACTAATTAAAACGTAAATGGTGCAATATTAAAACTTTTAAAAGTAAATGACGAGAAATTAAATGACGTGAAATAAAAATTTGACGAAAAGTAAATTTGACAATGTAATAAAAATGAAAACTTGAAATTTAAAATAAAGAAAAACGATTAAAATAAAACTAAGGTAAAATGGCGGAAAAATAAGCTTTAAAAAATTAAACTAAAAATTACTAGAAAAACACTTGGTAAAAATTAGGATTTCGGGAAGCGTGAAAAATTTGAAAACTTAAAATAATACAAACTTAAAAATAAAATAAAACTTAAGACAAAATATTAAAACAAAACCCCAATCCGTCGGAATCTCGTCTAAATGCTGTCACCACAAGCCGTCAGAATACTTATCGGAATGTGGGTATCGGAATACAAGCTTACCACTCTATCGGAATGATGATCGGAATGTGTTCCTGTCGGAATGTGATCGGAATCCCCTATCGGAATAACTGAAACCAAGTTCTATCGGAATAACACTCACCTATCGGAATGTCAAACAAACCTGTCGGAATCCTAATCGGAATGCTTGATCGGAATCTCCTGTCGGAACATGGAAACTATCGAAATATGGCTAGTGAAATTTTGGCATCACTTCGTCCCAATGTAGCCTTAAGACCCGTCGCAATGTACGATCGCAATCACGATCGGAATAAGGGGAGTATCACCACACCAATCGCAATGTAGAAACCTTTGTGGTTTTTGCGATCGTAACAACCTGTCGGAATCCAAATCCCTCTTTCCGATAGAATGAAATTCTCAATAAGCAAAAACCAATTAAGCACTTTGACAATAAGCAAATACCAAAAATTTAATTAAAACAAGAATAAGTAAAATTAAACAAGCACGAACTTAAAAATCTTTTCAAAACACAAAATAAGCAAACTTTAAGAAAGATAAAACTTTTAAGAAAATTTTAAAACAAATAAGCTAAATACAAAATAAGCCAATAAGATTGTCAAGCTTATAGCTTAATTCATATAAAAGCGTAGATAGAAATAAAAAGATAAACTTTTTAATCAAATAAGCAATAAGATTAAGCAAAAGAATGCTTAATCATGATTAATAATCAAAATCAAAAGCAAGAAAAGTACAATGAGAACGATAAAGAAAAGCTTGATTAAAAATAAGATTCAACAATGAAATTAACGAACTTACTTGGAATTAAAGGCAAGAAATTTAAGGTGCAAAACAAGGTAATTAAATTGACAGTTAAGTAAATGACATGAAAATAAATGTGCAAGTAATGAAAATGGTGGAAGACTAGTTTGTCAAAATAGCCAACACCTCCTAATGACACATTAGGAGGGTATTTATAGTGATTAGGGAGGTTAAGCATGTGTTGCTTTCTTCTTTCTTTCTTTCTCGTCTTTTCGTCTTCGAAATTCTTTGACTTTTTCGACTTTGTCTCGGGATTAATAAACTTGTCTTATAATTTCTTCATAAATTTAGACTTGAGTTCTTCGGCTTTTATTAAACTTCCGTCTTTAGACTTTTCTCCGATAAATCTTCAGAATAGGCCTTGGACTTCCGTTCTGTTTTTGCACTCTTGATATTTTGACTTCGTCTTTTGTCTTTTTCTTCGATAAAAGCCCGTGAAAGCCCATGTTTTCTTCCCTTTTCACATTATGATCCTAAATCACAACAAAAACATAAACCACGCATAATTCTGACATTTACGACATAAAATACATGTTTTGGCTTGGTTATTATTATAATTGAGTGGTCAAAGGATAAGTGTTTTCATACTTATTATGTTGCTATACAAAGACTCGTAAGAACAGATGTGCATCCTAATCATATTTACTTATTTATAACATATGTCATCAATCTACAAAAGAGTTATAAGGTTATACCTGTATTTGGGCAGTTTCGATATAGCGTCCAGCAAGCTAGAGAGCCATGGATCCCTGAATATTCAATAAGAACCTGCAATACATTACAATGTTGCAGTTAATTGTTGTTTTACAACAAATTATTCTTTTGTATAACTTATGACAGACTTGCCTTGTCGACAGTTACTACACACACTCTGCTTATTAAAATACGCTGGTTCTAAGTTGATGAAGTACTTATATTTAGAGTTGCTTAGTTGCTCTAAAATGATAGCATAGACATATATGCACACACATTTAGCTTTAGTTACTCTCGCGACCTAGATTTTTATATACACTTTACACATTTAGCTTTAGACGGTCAAATGAAGTACGCCACTCGAGATAACTAATTTATTTGGTTTGTATTCTTTTTTGGAAGTTCTGAGTATGATGATTAAATGTCATACCTTATCCATTGGTGCACGTAGAAGTCGCAAGAAGCTGCAAGTTTACACTTCCTGCTGCAAATTCCAATAATTGTAAATGGGTGTTTATTTTAGGCCCTCGAAACATAGCCAGAACCCAAAACAAAAATCAGAACCATAACTGAGATGAAGCCAGAGACAAAAATGAGGCTTAGGTAGGCTGCTGCTAGAAAAAAAGCGGACACCCGCATGGCTGCATACGTAGGAAAGTTGCTACGCCAAGACGTGGATGCTCACATGTTTAATCAAACCCGATAAACTCATCACAGCCTCCTATACGGGCCCAAGTTTTCCTTTCATGTATATTTGGTAACAGGAAAAAGCTCAGGTAGGCTAGTAACAGGAAAAAATCAGACACCCACAGCTTTAAGCAAACCCGATAAATTCATCACACCCTCCTATATGCAATGTTCAAGCCTGGTAAAAAATTAAACCAAACTAATTCAGTGGCTGAAACATAGCCAGAATCTAAAATCAAATCAGATATGTAAATATTAAAACAAACTAAGTTTGATATTTACCAATTACAGCTAGATTTTGAATTCAAAAACTAAGCCGAATGCATCAGACTACCAGACCAACAACGATCCCAGATGACAACAATTATGTCGAAAGTGATAAAAAAATAAGCTTACTCGTAAGGGTTTCGTGCGTATGCTTTTATGAAGGTTGTTGAATCAAGAAAGTTTCGACGTCTACCATCCGTCCACCATACACATGAACACTATACCCTTATCTGCCAACAACAACATGAAAAAAACCCCCAAATATTATTCATCTAAATCCAAAAACGAAGATCAATCAATAAGAAAAGAGATAGTAACCACGAATTGAAAGAAATTAGTGCAAAAAAAACTAAAATGGGTAAAACCAACCTGTCGGCAGATCTAAGAATCGGATGGAAGACAACACTTACCTCTTTTCTTTACATCAAAGGATGGATGGAAGATAACAGATCAATGAATAAGAAAAGAGGTATCCCTTTTACACAACACACACGTCGCGACCGTCAGATCCTTTGTCGGGATTCCAGCAGCCACCGTGAACTACGGGAAAAAATAAGACTAATGAAGGCCACGTGGGGAAAAATTTTCCCGCCAAAAACAGAGCAATATTATTAAAAAAATTCCTCATTGCTTCGTAAAACAGTTATTAGTATTAATATTGTACTAAATTGTCTTAAAAATAAATAATGTGTCAATATATGTATCTCAAAAAAAATTATCGTGTCTCAAAAAATGTGTCAGTATACGTGTTAAAAATTTTGTGAGTATAGTTTGTCATTAAAAGAAATATTTGACATAATATAAATTTGTTTTAGTGCATCAATAAATAATCCAGTAAATAATTAACCTTTACGATTTGGAGGGAAAGAAATATACATTGATGTTTACTAGATATCTAGTCAATATAATAAGAAATAATCTAGGAAACACATTTTAGGGTGCGTTTGGTTTGTGGTCGAGTTAGATATGGATTTAGGTTTAACTTTTGGGTTTGATTTAAATTTGGGTTTGTGGTGGGTTTTCAAAAATAATTTAAAAAGGTAACATAAATAATATTATATTTTTTGGGTTATTTTAATATTTAATATTTAATTTTTTTTTAGTTATAATAAAATGAAATGGAAATGAGTGGTGAGAGTCAAAATTGGACCCACATAGCAATATATGGGACGAATTATTTTTGAAAAGGAGGGTGTATGCGTGGGATTTTAGTATGGTAATAAATTAGGGACTTATCCCCAAATCTGGGCCCCACAAAGATATACCAAACAACAGTTTTTTACTTTCAGCCTAAACCCATTTTCATAATCCATCAACCAAACGTACCCTTAAAAGAATTTGGAGTTATAGATTTTAGAAAATAAGTGTGAGAGTCATCAAGGTCAATGTAGGCATGTCATAATGGGTTAAAAGAATGCCCATAACTTTTAGTATTTATTACAATAATGGCATCAAAGTTATTTAAATTAGTATTTATACATATACATATACATATAAATATACATATACATATACATATACATATAAATATACATATACATATACATATACATATACATATACAAATAGACGTGTTTTATTCCTATTTTAAATCTATAATTCAACATATACATTCAAGTTGAATTTAGAATTGAGTAAACCGGTTTTCTTTTCAGTACCTAGCATGTTTTTAAACTGGTACAATTTTAGTAAATCGGTTAACAAATCGATTTCACTTAGATGAACTTAGATCAAATCGGTTTGAAGTCGGCTTTGAATAAAATTTAACCATATTGGTTCGTTGATTTAATCAGTTTTTAACCAAATCGATTTCGTATTAACCGATCCTGGTCATTTTATTAAACTGGTTACGAACCATCGAATCCACATCTTCATCACATCTTCATCACGAACTCTAAAAGATTCACTAAAAATTTAGGTACCTGGTGGTGGTTTTCTGTGGTCTTACAAAGATTGTTAATAATGGACCGAGGTAGGTTAGGATAAAGGAATAAGATCATAAGATAAGTTAATTAACAACCTTGCTTAAGCCAGATTTCAAAATGCATGTCCTTTATCGGAACAAAAGCTAAAAGTACATAACATATTTTCTAAAAAAATCAATCTCGCTAATGTGATATGTAAACAATCAAACTCGGTAATATACATTTAAGATATGCTCTATCCGCTAAATGATTGGTTTAACCGGTCATCTTTGAAAGATTTGACTAAATTAACCTTTTTTTCTTCCCAACTCATTTTGTTATTAATTTTGAACATTCACATCATTAAAAAATGTATAGTAAAAGAAATTATTTCGAAAAAATTTAATTACTAAAAAAATTTAGTTTCGATAAAAGATTAAAAGAATATTTTAAGTTAAAAAAATCTAATTTAGTTTTGATAAAATTGATTTTAAAAAATGGAAATTTTAATTTTAAAAGTTCTTTGATATTTTAAAAAAATTAATTTCATATATTTTGAAATTAATTATTCCAAAATAACTTTTATAGTCAACTTTTTTTTTGAAATTATTTTTTTTGAAAATAAATTAAACTTTTTCAGATATTTTTCGATTTTTTTGAAAGTAAATTAATTTTTTTTAATATTTTTTGAATTTTTTTGAATTTTATTTTTGAAATTATTTTTTTAAATAAACTAAATTTTTAAAACCTTTTTCGGTTTCTTTTATCGATTTAATTTTTTAATTATTTTTTCGAAAATAAATTAATTTTTTAAATTTTTTTCGAATTAATTTTTTTAAAAAATTATTATTTTTGAAATTAATTGTTTTTGACAATAAATTAATTTTTTTAGCCTTTTTCGAATTTAAAATAAACCTTCTTTGAAATTTTTTTTCAAAATAAACTTTTTTTAATTCATTAGATATTATAAAAAATGAGATAAAGTGACGTAAGACCATTTGCATCTTAATAAAACTCATGAAAGAGTTATATTCCATAAGTTGTACTTTCAAATTTGTACGTTAGAAGCATATAGCTAGTGAAGATAAAATGAACAAAAGACAGAATACATGAACCTAACATTTAAAGCATGCATCTTAGGCTGTAAGTTTACTCCAATAACTGAAAGCAAGTAGGTTTCATAAGAAATGCATAAATGGTGGTGTTAGAAATGTAAAATCTATTTTCATCTGATTATAAATTAAGGACCATCTGCACTAAGAGTCGTTCTCTCTAAACGCTTTTTTTTTTCCTTCGGTCTATGACTTGACCTTCTCCGATTCCTTTTTAACTAGGCGTCAAGTGACTACAAACAAACCAAAAGCTTGTTTGTTGCAACGTCTCATGCTTATTGAGATCGCACCCTCAAATGATTTCATGATATCAATTAATATCTCTCCAAGATGTTAAAAGTTGTTTTTTATTCTCCAATATAGTGTAAATCAAATACCTTATTTCTAAGATAAGCCATCAATCCTTTGCCAACACATCACTTTTATGGTCCGAACCATATTTTCAGATACATTCCTACTATTTGCTTGCTCGCAACTAAAAAATACAGAGAGTTCCCAGATTTCTTATAACAATACTTGGTTTGTGTGCAGTTTATGCCATCAGATGAATCATCGGACAAATTGTAACCAAGATCCAGATGATAACTGTTAACTGCTTCCTGGCCATAATCTGGTCAAAGAAACTATATCTACGCTCAACTCTTAGGTGTCTCATACCCATGCAATTGTTATTTATCCCTATTCTGCAACTCAATGACTGAAAAGAGGGTCGGTTCATAAAAGATTAATTGTTTTTTGTTGATTCTTCAAAATCTGAATGTAGCTCCAAATTTGAGCATCACTTGTTCCAGCTAGATTGTTTAGTGTTCTTCGAATTAGTGCTTACCACTTTTTTTCTGGGCATTTTCTTCTTTCCATAGCATATTTTCAGTATTTAAAGGAACATTTTCTTGAAAGCTGAGTGATTTGAAACGTGTCAAATTCCATAGTAGATTGTTGGTTATTTTCCTGCTACATTCCTTGAAGCTATGTTAAACACGGAATTAGTCATGATTTTAGTGTTAAATCCCTTCATTTTTGGTTTAATAAATAGAAAAACGTGTATGTTTTAGTGCATTTATCGTTTATATGTGTTATTTATTATTGTAGGTACGAATAATAAAGAAAAGGAGCTAAAACAAAGAAAATGACCAAAAACGAGCACGAGAAATGGAAAGAGAACGGGAAATCGAGTTTGACGGTGCCTTCATATTTTATTGAGTCGACCCGACACCATTTAAATGGGTCAGACCGACCCAATATTTATACTACATACAATCTGCTGGGCCCTTTTATCACCACAACCCGTGTATGAAGCCCAAAGCCACTCAGCCCGAATATGGCCCAAGATTACCAATGCTGGCCCAAATGCAAATGAAATGAATGGAAAGATAGAAGCCCACTACACAAGATCTGAGATATGAAAATAGATGAGGAGACAGCTTCATATACACGCATTTTTCAACATTCCATATTATTCTTGTTTTTCTTTTCTCTGTTTTTTTTATCTTGTAGGATAGAGTAGGATTTATTTTTTTAGATCTTGTTTTTGTTCCGTCCGTTCTTCATTTTCGGTTTTATAAAACCACCAGTAGATTTAAATTTATATAAAAAACAATCATTGCTTTATTTACTTTGGATCCTCTAAATGTCCTAGTTAGTTTCAGATTTATATAAATCAAACGCAGCATATATTCAACATTCCATTTTTATCCTCATTCTTTTATTTTCTTTCCTGCGATTTATTTTTAGGTAGAGATAAGCAGAAACATCTTTCCATATTTTTATTAGCATTGTTTTTTTTAAGGATCTCTCCTGCGTATTTTTTTGAGGGATAGCAGCAGCAGCGTTTTTTTTATGGAAGGAAGGTAGGCAATTTTTTCTTATAGATCCTTATTGATATAGTAATAATTGATTTCATTGTTTTTGAATATTTAGTTTGCCTGTTTACTCATTGCTGCTTGATAGGTGTGTAAACACCCATCCTTTTTACCACTTATTTATAATAATAACCGGGCCAAAACGTGTAATTTATGTCTTTTATGTCGGAATTATGCGTGGTTTATGTTTTTGTTGTGATTTAGGTCGAAAAGGTGAAAAGTGGAGAAAACACGGGCATTTACGGGCTTTTACTGAAGAAAAAGATGAAAGACGAAGTCAAGAAGTCAAGAGTGCAAAAAGAACGGAAGTCCAAGACCAATTCTGAAGATTTAACGAAGAAAAATTCGAAAGACGGAAGTTTACTTAAAGCCGAAGAACTCTATTCTAATTTATTGAAGAATTACAAGACGAGTTCAGAGAAATCCCGAGACAAACCCATTTAAAGTCCAAGATTAATGAAGAATAAAGGCTTAAGGACTAATGGTGCAATTAAAAGAAGATTAAAGAAGGAAGGACTTAATCTTGTAATTAAGAGAAAATGAAGGAGGGGAGGAAGCTTCCTAAGCACCCTTAATCATCCCCTATAAATAGTCATTAGATGTTAATCATTTTTCTTTGTTGGCTAAGGTGACAATTAGTCTTCCACCTTTTAATTACTTGCACATTTACTTTATTGCACATTTAAATACTTGTCTTGCACTTTTAATACATTTAATTTCCAAGTAAGTGTTCTTTAATTATCTTGTTATAAATCTCTCATTCTACCTTTCTTTCTTGTTTGATCTCTATTTTATGTGCTTATTATCTTGCTTATTTTATTAAAGATTGAGTTTTTATACTTTTGATTGTTTTAGATCATTGATTTTTTATAGCTTATTGTGTTTATTTTTAAGTTTTTAAAGTTCTTATAAAAGTTATTTTCGTATAAAAGTTGTTTTTCGTAAAGCTTATTCATTTCGTGTTTTAAAAGTCTTCAAAATTCAGTTTAGTAGCTTGTTTTTATACAGTTTGCCTTAGGATTTTCATCTTGTGCTTATTAGAGCTATAGCTTATTTTTCTAGCTCATTTTGTGTACTTTTCTCCGTATTCCGATCTGACAAATCGGAAAAGGGTTATATATTCCGATTGGAGTAATCGGATTAGGGTTTTGATATCCTAACAACATTCCGATTTGGGAGACTTTGGTATTCCGATCAGGGCAGGTGTGGGTATTCCGATCAGGTAAGTGACAGTTATTCCGATTGGTGCTCTTTACCTCATTCCGATCGAGGTGTTGATTTGATATTCCGATCACTGGTTCCGATCAGCATTCCGACCAGATCTCTTCCATATTCCGATCAGTGTTGGTCCTATACATTCCGATCTGGGGGTTTAAGTTTGGTTATTCCGATCAGATTAAGTGACATATTCCGATTGGTGTTTTCCGATCTACATTCCGACAGGTAAAGGTAGTATATTCCGACGAGGTCTGATCGGAATATACTCCAATCTGGGGTATTTTTCTGTTTTTGTCTTGTTTAATTTTTACGTTCTCATTTTTATACTTGTCTAATTTTAATTCTCGTCACGTTTTTTACTTTAAGTCATTTAATTATTTTACTTTTCAAAGTTTTAAATATCGCACATTTAATTTTAATTAGATTTAGATTTATTTAACGCCATTTTACTTTAACGCCTTTTTACTTTAACGTCATTTAATTTTAAGTCTTTGCACATTTAAATTTAAAAACAACCAAAAATATCTGTTTACCAAAATCAACTGAGTCATACTTTAAGCCGGTAATCAATTCGTTAAGATTTCGAGAACAACAATTGAACCTAGCAAAATCTAAGTATCAAATGGCGCCGCTGCCGGCTCTTTTCGTAAAGATTAACGGTTTTCTGTGAGAGACGCGTTGCTTTTTGGGATCCGTTCACTTGTGAGCATTATTTTTCTTGCTTAAAAAATTCAAAAAACCATAAAAATTAAATATTGTTAAAAACCATAAAAATTAAAGCGGTTGCCAATCCTTGTGAAACATGCGGTGGTCCTCACTCATACACCGATTGTCCTTCAACTCAAGGAAATCCGGAAAATGTGTATGCTGCTTATGGTAATTATTCACCGGAAAATTACCAAGCTCGACCTCAAGGGGATAGAAATCTGTTGAGTTACCGTTCTAACAACTACCTTTCACCCGGTTTTTCTCCTCAAAACCAAAACCCCGCCAACAACTACAATAGAAGCAACCAAATCCCACCAAGAGCTTCTAATCCTTATCAACCACCCACCCAACAAACCCCACCCATTAACCACGATGTTGAAGCCATTATGAGAACCCACGGTGAGCAAATCAAGAATCTACAGAGCCAAATTATCAATCTGAAAGGAGATATCACAAAGCAAGGAAATGAGATTAGATCCGAGCTTCGAGATAACATTCAATCCTCCTTCAGCACTCAGACGAATGATATTAAGAATATGCTTGCTAGTTTCTTGCCCGCCGCTCAGCCTTCTTCTTCGAGTTCTCTACCTTCAAACACCGTCACCAATCCGCGAGCAAATGTGAGTGCTATTACTACGCGTAGTGGGATTACCATTGTCGATCCACCAATCCCACCCCCATCATCTACACCTCCTCCACCACCATTTATCCCTACTCCTCCTACACCTAGTATTAGTGCACCATTATCGTCTCCGCCTCGTCATGACGATGCCCATAGGAAGGCACCTTCAACATCTCACTCTTCAACATCTCAACCTTTACCTACTACACCTGCACCTTCACCACCCAAACCCAATATCCCTTATCCCTCTCGTTTAGGCAAGACCAAAATGCTAACTAAGGATGACGCTGAAGTGTCACGATATGTGAAGATGATTTCTCAAATGAACTTCAACATTAGCTTTCTTGAGGCACTTGTCCACATGGCCAAATTTGTTAAAGCATTTAAGGAATTGCTTAACAAGAAGGAGAAGCTGATTGAACTCGCCAACACACGCTTAAATGAAAACTGCTCTGTAGTTATTCTTAAAGAACTTCCGGAAAAGCTTGGAGATCTCGGTCGTTTTGTGTTGCCTTGCGTGTTCAACAAAACTGAAGAATTTACTGCCCTTGCTGATCTCGGGGCTAGTATTAATTTGATGCCTTTGAGTGTTTGGAAAACACTATCATTACCCGACCTCACTCCAACAAAGATGACTCTTGAGCTTGCAAATCGCACTCTCGCTTACCCCGTTGGTATAGCAGAAGATGTGTTCATCAAAGTTGGCACATTTACTTTCCCGGTCGATTTTGTCGTCGTTGATTATGAAATGGACCCTCGAATTCCTTTAATACTTGGTCGGCCATTCTTGAGAACGAGCTTTAGTGGATGTGGCCGAAGGTGAGTTAATCTTAAGAGTCGGGGATGATGCACAAGTTTTTAAAATGGGAAAGCTTACAAGTAAATCCTTTGGAGGCCGAGAATCAGTGAATATGATTAATGTGCATGATGACTTCGTTGTCTACAACATTCCTCTATTCGATTCTTCCATTGATAACCCACTTTTTCAAGATGATGTGGATGATTCTCGGTCCAATTTGGAACTTTCTCCCATTTATGATTCTCCACCGGTCTTTGATGCTTATGATGATGAGTCTAGCTCAGATTCATATGAATATGATGACCTTACTTCTGAGTATCCCGATCTGCCCACGTATGATGATTTCGATGAGGCTGATACTCTTTCGAGTGATTCTTCACATGATGAAGATCCTCCGCCATCACTCGATCCTACTTTGGACGATTACTCATTTGAGGAAGACTTCTCTACGTTTCTCAACACTTACTTCCCTCATGAGAGTGATGCACCTCCTTTGGACTTTGAAGATTATCGTCTTGATCCTACTTTGGATTTGAAGCAAATTCTTTCAAAGGAGAAGAAACCGGTCGACACCAATATCCGTAGCACATATGATTTAACACCTCTTTGTCCCCCTTCTGAGGACGAGGTTGTGCTTCTTCGCGGATCTTCTTCCCATTCTGCTGAGCCTGAGTGCTATTTTCCCTTAAAGGAAAATGTGTTCGACCCCGGTTTCGATATTCTGCAGCCATCTCAGTATCCACCTGATGAAATAAAAGGAAAAGTCTTTGGAATTATTGAAGACATGCTTGCACCACTTCACCCTTGCTTCCACCGTGCTCCATCGCTGCTTAAGGGAACCTTGCCTACTCTTCTTTGGCTTGCCTTGTTCGCCTTAAGCCTCTGCTATTGATGGACGAAAACTATGTCTTTGATCCTGGTGGATATATTTCATGCTTCTTCCGTTGATGATCAAGGTCGAGTCAGGCTCACGACTCGGTTAACAAAAATCAAGCGCTTCTTGGGAGGCAACCCATGCATCTATCTTTTCGCTTTCTTTATCATAAGTGTAGGGGAGACCCTTTGGTTTGCTATTTCCTCTCCTCTCTTCTTATACTCAGGGATTCGAGCTTCAATGATCCACTCTTGATGATTCTTGACGACCCGTGATTCCGTGTTCCATTTTCCCGGTTCTATCCTAAACTCATTTCGATTCACTATTTTATATTTTTCTATATTAAAATAGGAATCTCTTTAGTTGTCTTTTCCTTAGCGAGATTTAAACAAAGTGCACAATGTCCTAAGTGTAGGGGAGTTTACTCGCACATGCTTAAACATTGAGGACAATGTTTATGTTAAGTGTAGGGGGGACTTCTATCGAAGTTAAGTGGCCTTTTCCTTGTATTTGTCCTCATTTTAACCGGAAAATCAATTTTTTCGACATTTTTCAAAATTTTTGATCTATTTTGGCATATTAGTTTTTCCCTTTGTATAGTTATTTTGTTTTCTTGCTAAAATAAATGTTTAATAAAGTGGTTTTAATTTTCAAACGTTGTGAATTTTTGACTCAACCCGAGTTCACTTATCTAAGTTTACTCTAGCTAGTATCCTTAACGTGTTTAAGTCAACTTTTGCTAGGCTTTTATGTAGGGAGCTATAAAACGCGAAAGTCTTAACTCTCACGGGTTAAGAACAAGAACTTTTCGCAAGTTCCTATAATTGATCCTAGGGAGTCGTTTATCAAGGGAACTTTAAAACGCGATTTCTAAACTTAAAAAAGTCTAAGAGGTTGCAAGATCCTATAGGCGACTCGAAAACCCAAAACTTTGATTTAATTGGCTAAGTATCCACGAGTCTCATTCCTTGAGATTTTAAACTGTGGAGAACGAGAGATGATAGAGCCAATTATAAGTTCGGTATTCTTTCGTGAATTTATGTGAGTTAATTATAAGCCTATTCTCCCATCGCTTGCTAATAAATTTATCTGCAATAAATAAGGTTGTACGATTTGAAAAGTTACTTAACTTCTAGCCCAAGATCGTTTAAAAGTTGCTCGGTATGGACTAGAGTTCATAGCCAAGGCATAACTTATTGAAGCGGGATGCGAAGATTGGCGAGTCAAAAAAGGCCCTAACAAGGCATGAGGGCTATATTTTGTTGCTAAAGATCCAAAGTGATGTGAAGAATCATTTATCAAAAATCAATATGAAGGATCGAGACACACGACGAAAAGCAAAAACTCCCCAAAAGTCATGGAGAAGTGTATCCGAAAAGACCCTAACAAGGTATGAGGATAAATAGATCCAAGTCATTAAAGGAGGCGGATCGTTGTATATCAAAGTCCAAAATAAAGATTGGAGAAAAATGAAGAAGTCGTGGTCCAAGTATGAATCTCTCAAAATTTCAAGTGAAGAAATTCCGTTATGAAGAGAAGACCATAATTTCATGAACGTCTCTCAAGATTTGAAGTATGAAGTCGCTGCCAAATATCGGTCCGATAAAGGTCTCAAATCGCGAAGCGAGTTATGCCAAGATATGAACTTTATGAGGTCCCGAGAAGCAGTTTTAAAAGATTTTGTCCTTTAGCTAACTTTTGATTAAATCGTTCACTTTATTTTTGGCCTAAATAACTATCGAAATAAGTCAACAATGCATCCTCGTGATCATTCAAGACAATAATAAAATATAAGAGATACCCCTAGGAATAAGGGAGTCTAAGTGAATAATTGGCCCACATGAGTTCGTGTTAGTCTACTAAATTATAATAACAATGATCTCGTTTTTAAGCTTGGTTTGGAGAAAGTGAAAACTTGAGGATGATGATTATTCATGACATTTTCAAAACCAAAGGTATGCTTTTTGATTTCTTTATTTTGAATTTTTATAATTTTCTATCTTTTTAATAAAGGCCAATGTGGATTAATTATGATGAAAAGTGTAAACGTGCTTTGTAACTAATGCATTGCATGAGGACATTGCAATGGTCAAGTGTAGGGGATTTGATAGGTGTGTAAACACCCATCCTTTTTACCACTTAATTACAATAATAACCGGGCCAAAACGTGTAATTTATGTCTTTTATGTCGGAATTATGCGTGGTTTGTGTTTTTGTTGTGATTTAGGTCGAAAAGGTGAAAAGTGGAGAAAATACGGGCATTTACGGGCTTTTACTGAAGAAAAAGATGAAAGACGAAGTCAAGAAGTCAAGAGTGTAAAAAGAACGGAAGTCCAAGACCAATTCTGAAGATTTAACGAAGAAAAAGTCGAAAGACGGAAGTTTACTTAAAGCAAAAGAACTCTAGTCTAATTTATTGAAGAATTACAAGACGAGTTCAGAGAAATCCCGAGACAAAACCATTTAAAGTCCAAGATTAATGAAGAATAAAGGCTTAAGGACTAATGGTGCAATTAAAAGAAGATTAAAGAAGGAAGGACTTAATCTTGTAATTAAGAGAAAATGAAGGAGGGGAGGAAGCTTCCTAAGCACCCTTAATCCTCCCCTATAAATAGTCATTAGATGTTAATCATTTTTCTTTGTTGGCTAAGGTGACAATTAGTCTTCCACCTTTTAATTACTTGCACATTTACTTTATTGCACATTTAAATACTTGTCTTGCACTTTTAATACATTTAATTTCCAAGTAAGTATTCTTTAATTATCTTGTTTTAAATCTCTCATTCTACCTTTCTTTCTTGTTTGATCTCTATGTTTATGTGCTTATTATCTTGCTTATTTGATTAAAGATTGAGTTTTTATACTTTTGATTGTTTTAGATCATTGATTTTTATAGCTTATTGTGTTTATTTTTAAGTTTTTAAAGTTCTTATAAAAGTTATTTTCGTATAAAAGTTGTTTTTCGTAAAGCTTATTCATTTCGTGTTTTAAAAGTCTTCAAATTTCAGTTTAGTAGCTTGTTTTTATGCAGTTTGCCTTAGGATTTTCATCTTGTGCTTATTAGAGCTATAGCTTATTTTTCTAGCTTATTTTGTGTACTTTTCTCCGTATTCCGATCTGACAAATCGGAAAAGGGTTATATATTCCGATTGGAGTAATCAGATTAGGGTTTTGATATTCCTAACAGCATTCCGATTTGGGAGACTTTGGTATTCCGATCAGGGCAGGTGTGAGTATTCCGATTAGGTAAGTGACAGTTATTCCGATTGGTGCTCTTTACCTCATTCCGATCGAGGTGTTGATTTGATATTCCGATCACTGGTTCCGATCAGCATTCCGACCAGATCTCTTCCATATTCCGATCAGTGTTGGTCCTATACATTCCGATCTGGGGGTTTAAGTTTGGTTATTCCGATCAGATTAAGTGACATATTCCGATTGGTGTTTTCCGATCTACATTCCGACAGGTAAAGGTAGTATATTCCAACGAGGTCTGATTGGAATATACTCCGATCTGGGGTATTTTTATGTTTTTGTCTTGTTTAATTTTTACGTTCTCATTTTTATACTTGTCTAATTTTAATTCTCGTCACGTTTTTACTTTAAGTCATTTAATTATTTTACTTTTCAAAGTTTTAAATATCGCACATTTAATTTTAATTAGATTTAGATTTTATTTAACGCCATTTTATTTTAACGCTTTTTTACTTGACGTCATTTAATTTTAAGTCTTTGCACATTTAAATTTAAAAACAACCAAAAATATTTGTTTACCAAAATCAACTGAGTCATACTTTAAGCTGGTAATCAATTCGTTAAGATTTCGAGAACAACAATTGAACCTAGCAAAATCTAAGTATCACTGCTAGTAATTAGTTTGAAGAATTCTTGTTGTTTCATTTTTAGTAGCATTTGGTATTAAGAATTTAATAACCGAATTGTCATTATCAAAATAATAGATCAGTTCATTTAGTTTTACTAATAGTATATTAGAGTGTTATGCATAAAGAATTAGCTATTTAGTCATTTAGCCATAATAAGAATGATCATAGGAATCAGTTAGTTTACTTCACACTTTTGGTAGATGTTTTATGAGTACTGAATGGAAATTGACAAAAGGTTTGTTAGTAGATTAGGCTTTAGTAAAACGTTATCTGCAATATGTTACGATAGAACTAGTCGACCCATTTACTAGCTAAGCTGTTGGGCCTGTTGGTTTATTTGGCTAGATGGATTTTTAAGTAAACAAAGATGGCATTTACATTAGTTCATTTCAAGAGTTAACTCATCTTTAGTATTTGTAGAGGTAAGATTTTATATATAGTTCGATTTTATATAAACTATTTTGTTAGATTTGACAAAAATCCTTATTAGAATTAAAATTTGTTTTCATTTTATAGTAAAAATTGTATTTTTACTTTCATAAAATTTGTTTTAGTTTTATATTTTGTACTTTGCATTTTTGCATTTGTAGAATAATTTTGTATTTTACATTTTTTTACGTGTTTTGGATTAGTACGTATTAAGTATAGATATTAAATTTACTTTTTTTACGTGCATTGTTCCAAGTAGAAATAGATACCAAATATCCTTTTATAAACCAAAAACAAATTAAGTCGAAACGATAAAATCTGTGAATCAATTCGAGTCGAGTCGAGGAAAAACGAACTTAATTGTTAAAAATAGGATTACAAAATCTCTTTATCAAGCTACAAAGATCCTATAGCAAAATTACAGAAAAAAGACTTCCATTACAATGACACAAAAAGGCATGATCTGATATCTCATATTAGATTCACAAAAAGGTTGTGTTAAAACTAACAATCTTTGAATGCATATGCGGATTCACAGTACTTCTATACAGGAACTAAACAATAAAGAAACTTAATCAGATTCTTTACTTGAATATATATGAGTGACTTATGCTTACATAGTTGGAACGATGAATTATACTCTCATCCGAATAACAATATGTCAATTAGCAAAAATTAAATAAATTTAAAATTTTCATCTATCAAACTAAAAAATAACAAAGTAAATAAAGAAGTATATAATACCGATTAATAACTTTCATAGGAGACAGAAACATGATATATAAGAAAGTGGGAATATTGAACAAATTACGTTACAGAAAATAATATTCTAACGAATTTTTTTTGATCTTTATTAAAATCTTAAGAGAGTACATATATTGGAGTATGTATACTGTTAATGGCAATAAGTTAACGCCCTTAAGGATATCTCCCCGAGACGTGAATTTATTCAGCAAATACAAGTATATTGTAGTAAGAGTTCGATTTTATATCTAGGAAAGACATTTAAATCAAGTAGAAACTCACTTTGAGTTCAGCAGGTGTCGTGTTCTCAGATTTAATATCCAACACTTCTCATTTATTTTGTAATCTCTGTCATCATATGCTAGAAACAAGTGTCAAAGAAAAAGTACTATTGTTTCTAATCAACTACACTTTACGATAATGATAATACTCTAACTGATTAAAAAATATGGAGAACAAAATAAAATTACTTTTTTATGAAAGTCTGGACCATTTGCTTCCTTTCTTCTTTTGAGCGTCACTTTGATCTTTTGCCTCCACCAGTCATATTAAACTTTGGTAAAGCATATGTTTCCCCAACTCCTTATTTAGCAACCTTAAAGAGTTTATTATGTTTAGTTAGAGGTGAGTGTTTTGATTTCAACTCATAAGAATTTGCCAATAAACCGTTACCCGATAAGCATATCATTAGTGTAGCGCATAGGAATGTTAAATAACAATCTTATCATATAATAGAACTTTTTGAACTTGCAATCACTAATCACCTATTTAACTAGCGTTGTGCTTGAGCTGCCACTCCCCCATTAGCAAAATCAACATAAGCACAGTTCTGCATCCTCCTTGAATAAAATGTGCTTCAATGTAACACATAGTAGACCTGAATGGACGAACACAAGAAGCGCCAAGAAAAGATCCAAGTGAGAGTATCATGAGGAATACTCTCAGCAGTAGCATTTCCTGCATCAGCATAATGTCCGTGTTTTGAAGCAGGCCACACAGGTTTCCCATCACCAATCTGCTCACTTAAAACTTTCGCCATTTGTAAAATGTAGCTCAATGCACCATCATGGCATTGAATTTATCACTTGCTTACCCTCTAAAGAATATACACATCATAGTGATGACTGCCTTAATCTTGTTGTTAAGTTTCCTGAAGACTCACTAAAGCCAGACATGGGTAGATGTGGATGTTATTACCTATTGACAAATAAATGGGCCAGATTTAGTCGCTGTAAATCTCCCATTAGGGATGTAAAACCATCTCCATCAACGTATAGCTCGATACACTTCAAAAAAATTAGAAAAGACGAATGTTCAGTTCTAAAAGAAAAATCATGCACACGCCATACATTTATAGTTTTATACACACTCAATTTTTAAATATGCGAGCAACTCACTTCAGGTCCAAGACACTATTTTGTAATTCCTTACAGCGAAAAGAACTACGTAACTTCTTAAGCAGGATTTGGTAATATCATACATCAAGTAACCATGAAAATTACATAAAAGATGAACCATCTCCTAAAAACAAATAACATAGGATCGACACCAGCGGAGAGCGATCGCGGGATTGGAAACGTGAAACAGAAAGGGAGAAAGATAAGTACAAGGGTTGAGTTGCTGTTAATAAAAATAAAATATTGTCACTTAGTAGAATACTAACTTGAACATTTAATGCAATTTAAAAGAAAATGTAAGTCACTTAGTAGCATCACATCAGTCCTATGTCAAACCTCTTTTACGACACAAAAACTATAGAATGGACTCCAGCATTTGGCATGGAAGGATAGAAAATGAAGCTTAATTCAATTCTCCTTCAGCAAATGCTCATATTACAGTTTAAGATGCACACATATAAATAAAACTAATTGCCTAGGATAGTAAATTCATTGTGGAACAATTGGCATTTTCATGAGATAAAATTAATTGATTATCTCCAGCATTTGGCATGGAAGGGATTTAAAATTCATAGTAGAGAAAATTAATTGATTATCTCCTGCATAATAATCCAAATGCATGCTTATCAGGTAACTACAACACACTAAAATACGGCAAATATGGGAGAAAAAAATGCACTTTTGAGTCTGCGTTTCTCTGTTGCAACCAAACCATTTTTGACCTTACCCCAACCCCACCCATGTTTTGTGGTTCATTTTGTGTTTTTCCAAGGATAGTTTGTGATCTTTCTGATCATTTTAAGAAGCAGATTTACCAGTAGAAACGGGATATCGAGCCACCAATAAAATCGATCTCCTCCTCATATCCATACTCAGTGTACTTGCTCATGAAAACTTGAGGTCCAAAGAGTTCCATTTCCCTCTTCAACTTATGACTTTTCTCTACAATGGAATTTTTTTCCTTTTTAAGGAAACTAATTCATTACATCAGCAGCATCTTGTATTTCTTTCTCGGTGACCCAAAGGTCCAAATCCTTTGCAATATCCTTCATAACAGCTTTGGCTCAAAATGACAAGACAAACTGCAACAAGATGTCTTTAATCAATGAAACCAACATGCTAAAACTTTTTTATGTTAAGTAAAACTTACCCCGAACAGAGAGTGGTACAAAAATTCAACGTCTTTGAAAACATAAATGGAAATTTGTTCAAGGATAGGTTCTTGTATAAAACTGTATCCATGAACTCGAACCGAGAATATACAACCCAGTTTTGATGAGCTTGACAAGTTTCGACAACCTAATGAGGATGGGGATGGTGAGATCGCAAGTCTTTCGACGCTCTTTGCAAACAGAAAGAAAGTACATTTTATGAAAGGTGACAGAGTTATAATTATCAAGGGGGGCCAAAAGAATTTAAAGGGATGGGTGGAGAAAGTCGAGGAAAGCACTGTTTATATCAAACCAAATGCAACTAACCTTCCAGTAAGTTAATCAAATTCAGTTACGCTTCTTATTTTCTACTCCTTATCTTCCAATGCTGCTCTTTTGAAGGCTACAAGTTAAGATTTGGTCACATCCTGGAAATTGAGCATTTGCTACATATTACATCTATTTATCGTTTTAATGGTTTGCAGGAAACTATTGCCCTTGTAGATGCTATCTGATTACATTATACCTCAAAGGTTCATACAACCTAAGCAGACTAATATTGTTTATGATTAAATAGCGACAACCTGTTCTTTATCAGCCCTCAATCTACTTTTATTGATAGCGACCACCTGTTCAGTATGTACCTTCACACACATATATGCTTCAATCTGGATCAAGGTATGACAGTGAAGGGACGTACATATACGGTGAAGTAGTAATTAGACTCATTACCTGACACACATGGCTATTGTATAAAATTCTGCACAAGTAATGGGTAAGGCGCTCCAACAAAAACAGGAGCAGTAGCGAATAAGGGTTGTTGTGAGACAACAACACTATATGCTACGTGGTTAGTTGGTAAAACCTCACAGTGGACGTAGGGAGTGAGGTGCAAGCGGGCCATTGGTCTGCACGAAAGAAAATCAACATCAATGAAAAGTATTTTTAGTATTTTGGAAATACAAAATACTGTTACGAATTCGTTTATATGCCTAATGTTCGTTACATCTTGGAGTGAAATTAAACTTCTAGTCACCATACGGATCACTGGGATCAACCAATGGCAAACCTGGTGGGCATTCACAACTTGGCCGGCTAGCACCACTGAGGCTGCAAACATTGTTAAACCTACAGGCCCCACTAATTTCAATGAGCTGCAAAAACAAAGCTCAATCTTAGAACCTTCACAAAGTTGTCATAAGAAGTATTTATAGAATAACTTTTTGTCATTATCAAACAATATAGTTTAAGGTACAAAAAATTGCTTGAAGATGGAGTACCACTTTGAATAACACATTCCATGGAATACATACTACTAACCACAAACTAAAACCATCTCTTTTTAACCGTACAAAGAAGTTACATCAGATACCCAACTGTTATTTAACGCATAGACCACCTACAATTTCATTTAAGTAATAGTATAGAATATCATTGTTCTAATATTTACTATATAAAACATTAAATAATAACGTTTTGATCTTTATCAAGCTTTCCACACATTAGACTTTGACCCGTTTGGTGTTTCTCAAAATTAATGACATTACATATTTGACCCATAAGAGATGAAATCATACCTGAATCGACAAAGAGATCATAAAATAATAATATGCGACCTTTATGAGTGGCTATTATTTGAGATGAAAGCAAACTTACGTGTGGATGTGCATTTCCGCACAGATCCCTTTTCTCATTCCTTTGATTTACTTTAATACCAGATAGGCATTCCTAGTCATGAACTAAAAGCTTGGTCTCTTTACCCCAAGTGGTCTCATTCATCAGTTTCACCATAAACACAAGTACCGACAGCTACCGAAGAAAGAAGGATGCTTTTGAAGAAGCTTGAAAATCAGATCGAAGACAGAAGGCTGCTTCTGAAGAAGCTTATGCGAAACATAAGCACATATCAGGAGGTGACTGGCGTTGGCTGTCTGGAAATCATTCCTCGAGCGATGATGAAATCGACTCTTGAAAAGTTTATACTCCCTGAAATATAGAGTTACATCAGTACAAAACAAATGTTAGATTTCATTTTCATTACAAAATTCCATTACTGGTGTAGGAGGACTATCAAAGGATTCATTCCGTTTTGATGATTGCAGCAACTGTACTATTTGGAAGTAGGCCCCACCTTATCCGCTGTTACCTTCGTGACTGATATGCTAAACAGACTTCCTATCACGCTCACTATTATGCCTTCCATAGCCCCTGAAGCAAAGGGTACCAAAAACAATAAAAACATTTGGACTCAGGTATTTTATATACCAGATAGGTAATAACCATAACTACATTTGGAGCATAAATTAGTAGCTTAAGAGTCACTGACTATGGAACACATATTTCTTTCATCACATTAAGATTCTATATATATGACGTCTTTGATAGTTTCTAATTTAAGCTAATAAAAATTTTGAAATTGGTTACATTAAGATTTGCCATAAAATATGTGTAATGTTGTGATTAAAACATTACCTGACTAAGATTCATTGTTGTCATTTATGTAGGAGGCTTATGGAAATGCTTCATGTGACTCAAGTGAATCTGCAACCACTTCTATTTAAAACGACCGAAACATATACTAGTGTTAAAAAACTTGCCTTGATCCTATATGCAATGAGGTCGTACAAATTACCATTGTCACTCTGCATGTCTTGCTTCATAGGGATTATAGCTTCTCCCTAATCAATCCTACCCTCCTTCGTTATGTTAAAAAGTCATAGCGACTACAAGATTGGTCTGTCTGTCCAACCATTTGATATCCGTACATTTTATGTATCATGCCAATTAAAACAAATAAAACATGTATCACAGGCGCATAACATATTGATTTAGCTGAATGAGTGTTGCAATAACCATAGTCTGAGTATACTGTTATCTGAATGCAAGATCTTTATCACCAGTTTACTGAAAAACATCACATGATTATATTTACCGATTCGCATAAGTGAGTGCTGCAATAACTAAATACCTTCTAAACAAGCAGTAATAATGTTAATAATTCAAAAACCATATATATAGTTTACTGGTAAATGACAGAAAAAGTGAAAACTTAAAACCTCAAGGTCAATTAAAATCTGCTAAATGCATGTCATCGCAAATTAAAGTCATAATACAACTATTGTTGCAACAATATATGATTTAACCCGCAAAACAAAACAAAAAACACTGTTTCATATTAGGGTTAAAAAAGAAGGAGGGTACCTTTTTGTACATGCTTAATTAACCTACAAAACAAAAAAAGCACACACACATAATTGAAACGTACCAGTTAGGTTTTTAGTTGGTTTTATTAATTTTTATATAGAAGCCTATGTATTATAGAAGTCCAACACAAGCCCATGTAAACTATCTTTAAATATATTGGTTTACATAGCAATTAATAACACTATGCATAGCTCAGTTGGTAAACTGAGTCATGGTATGTTTTGAGGTCTGGAGACCAGGGATCGAATCTCGTTAGTGGCACTTTTTGCCATAAAATTATTTGACCCGTTTGATGCCCGCCATGTCCAAACAATGCCTGACCCGTTCATATGAGGTCTGACCCATTTCAGATCAGACCTGACTCGGCCCAGACTTGAACCGGACCAGTCCAGACCTTCAAAACGTGATTTAAAAAGCAGTTTTCAAAACTGCGTTTTCAAAACGCGATTTGTAAAATACTACGATATCAAAACTTAATTTCGTGGAATTTAGAGATTTTCTAGGAAATTCTGAAATACTATTGGCTGAAAGATGTGACTGAGATATTATAGGATTAAAAAGTGTGGTTTCAAATCATAATTATACCTATATATGATATATATATATATATATATATATATATATATATATAGCGGAGCGTTATTGTGAGAGTCCTCTTAAAATAAAAATAATAAGAACCGTTCTGGATCGTTAGATATATCATTATATCTATATATATGTATATATATATATATATATATATATATATATATATGTATATGTATATGTATATGTACACGTATATATATATATATATATATATATATATATATATATATATATATATATATATATATATATATATATATATATATATATATATATATATATATATATATATATATATATATATATATATATATATATATATATATATATATATATATATATATATATATATATATATTATATTCGTATACATATACATATCTATGTACATATACTGAAATACTATTTTAGAATTTTAATAATATTGTATAAATATTTTATGTATTTTTGAATTTTATGAGGTAATAAATCTTGTATATGTTAATTTTATGAATATCTTTTTTACATTAATTTTTTTTTGAAATTAATATTATTGTTAAGTTTTTTTTGTTAGCAAAAACATTATAGTTAAATATATTTTTTAGAAATTATTTTGTTTTATAAGTTTTGTGGTAAAATGTATTCTAGCAAAAGTAAGCTAAAAAATCATTCCTTTTATTTTTTGTAACGTGTATAATTAGCAACAGTATATAGCCCAGTCCAAAACTTGACAGTCTGAATATCTAAAAATATTTTCATTTTAGTAAGTCGAACTATTATGAATCATTTGTAATTCCTATTTTCTTTTCGAAACATTTTATGGAAACCTTTTAATGAATTACACATGTCATTTTTATAGAATTTTGTATTTAAGGCATCATTTGTAATTCATATTTTCTTTTTGAAGCATTTTATGGAAACACATGTGTTGTTTTTATAGAATTTTGTATTTAAGGCACTGTTTCACCATCCTTCCTTATATATTTTTATAGAAATTTGTATTTAGGGTATCATTTGTAATTTCTATTTTATTTTCGAAGCTAAAATGTGTCATTTTTAGAATTTTGTATTTAAGGCATCATTTGTAATTTCTATTTTCTTTTCAAAACATTTTATGGAAACACATGTGTCATTTTTATTGAATTTTGTATTTAAGGCATTGTTTCACCATCCTTCCTTATATATTTTTAGAGAATTTTGTATTTAAGGCATCATTTGTAATTCCTATTTTCTTTCTGAAGCATTTTATGGAACCCTTTAATGAATTGTATGTGTCATTTTCATACAATTTTATATTTAAGGCATTGTTTCACCATCCTTCCTATATAAGGGTTTTTGATATATATATATATATATATATATATATATATATATATATATATATATATATATATATATATATATATATATATATATGTATACATACATATATATATATATATACATATATATATATATATATATATATATATATATATATATATATATACATATATATATATATATATATATATATATATATATATATATATATATATATATATATATATATATATATATATATATATATATATATATATATATATATATATATATATATATATATATATATATATATATATATATATATATATACATATATATATATATACATATATATATAGATATATATATATATATATATATATATATATATATATATATATATATATATATATATATATATATATATATATATATATATATATATATATATATATATATATATATATATATATATATATATATATATATATATATATATATATATATATATATATATATATATATATATATATATATATACAGAAACACTTTTTTGATACAGAACCTACATAACCAACTTTTTACATGCAATAATGCATGATGTATATATGCAGAAACACTTAAAGCTTGTCACCTTCAGATATAAGAACTTTTTACATGCAATATGCAGAAAAACTTAAATCTGAAGGTGGTATTACTACTTTGCGGTGTCCATTGTGTGGGGCGGTTGCGGATTCCCATCCACACTTATTTTTTGAGTGTTCTTTCTCTTCGCAGGTTTGGTGTAAAGTTCGGGAGTTGGCTGATATGGGATCTGTACCTCCGAGATTTGCGGACATTTTTGCCTATTTATCTCCTATCTCGAAGGCCTGATCTGTGGTTAGCATTATTGGCCGAATTTCTCTTGGCTGCGAGTTCTTATTTCTTATGGGCTGAACAAAATTCTAGTTTGTTCAGAGGGCGACGCAGGAATGTTGATGAAGTTGTGGTGTTGATTTGTGATACTATTCGACTAAAGCTTGTCACCTTCAGATTTAAGAAGATTAGTGCCCGTTCCAAGTCCTTGTTGGATCGGTGGAGATTGCCTAGTATATGTGTTTCTCATGGTGATGTTAGTGTATGAGGGTCGTACTCTTTTTTCCTTCTTAGGGTTTTTCCCATTGGGTTTTTCTCGAGATGGTTTTTTAAGGAGGCGGCCTTATGTGGATCATTTGCTGCCGCTGGCGTGCTGTTGGAGTGGTGGGGAGTTAGCTTTGTTTCAAGACTTCATTCTGTTGGTGTTCATCTGTTGGATGATTAGTTTATGATGTAGTCTATGTCTTTTAATATCTGTAGTGTGTTAATGGCATGTCATAAGCACCAGTATCCAAGCCTTTGCTTGAGGTTAATGTGGTACTTCAGTCACATTCCTGTGTACTTAACATTATTTTTTGGTTAATAAATTTATCGGGAAATCCATTACCAAGAATATATATACATATATATATATATATATATATATATATATATATATATATCAAATCAAATCAAATCAAATCAAAAACACTTATATAGGAAGGATGCTGAAAAAATACCTTAAATACAAAATTCTATAAAAATGACACATGTAATTCATTAAAAGGTTTCCATAAAATGATGGAATGATGATGAAACAATGCCTTTAATACAAAGGGTTTCCATTTGAAATTCATTAAACGGTTTCCATAAAATGACAATGCCTTAAATATAAAGGGTTTCTATTTGAAATTCATTAAAGTGTTTCCATAAAATGATGATGAAACAATGCCTTAAATACAAAGGGTTTCCATAAAATGATGGTAAAACAATGCTTTAAATACAAAATTCCATAAACTTAACAATAGTATTAATTTCAAAAAAAATAATGTTAAAAAGTTATTCATAACGATAACATATACAAATTTTATTACCTCATAAAATCCAAATATACACAAATAATTTTATACAATATTATAAAATTCTAAAAATTTTTAATGTAACGGACTTATTCATAACGTTAACGTATGCATATTCAATTAACTCATAGAATTTTTAAATAAATAAATTATCTTAAACTACGTTATTTTTGTCCATTCTATGCTACATTATTAAAGTATTAATGTCATAACTAACGCTACATATACTAAAATTTTAATACAAACACACATAACTTCAAATTTTATTAAAAAACATATACTCAAAGCTAGCCCGTCCATCGGACGGGTCTAAAGGCTAGTATATATATATATATATATATATATATATATATATATATATATATATATATATATATATATATATATATATATATATATATATATATATATATATATATATATATATATATATATATATATATATATATATATATATATATATATATATATATATATATATATATATATATATATATATATATATATATATATATATATATATATATATATATATATATATATATATATATATATATATATATATATATATATATATATATATATATATATATATATATATATATATATATATATATATATGTATGTATATATATGTATTGTATATATATATATATATATATATATATATATATATATATATATATATATATATATATATATATATACTAGTGGCAAAACCCGTCCGATGGACGGGTATGACCTCTGATTGTCGTTTATCTTATTTATTTAGTTTAATATTTGTTTGTAAATATTATTCTTTTAGTAAGCAGAATATGAATTATAATGAATTGCCTTATGGCTATGGTAAATAACTTTTCGAAGTTGATAATGAACTTACAAAGATTTTAAGAGTATTCTTAATCATATGTTTGATAAAAGGCTACTTTGTAAGTGATGTTAAAAAAGCGCATGTATAAAGTCATGATGCATGTTTTGGTGGTTGGGTTTTAATGTCTGATGAGTAGATGTCATTTGTAATTTTTTCGTTTATCTTTTTTTTATTTAACTATTTAAGTATTTTTTATTGTTTGTTTTTTATAGAATAATATGATTAATCCATTTATCTTTTAGTATATTGGGTGGAGATTATTTTGTGGTCGTGTGTGAATGCTAACGTAATAATAAAAGGGCTAATTTTTTAATAACATTAAATTTATTTTTTATGACAAGTGTAAAATAGAATATACTTTGTGTAGGTCTAAAATACTATTATGTAAGAGTATATTTTTATGCAACATATATGAAATTTTTAATGCGATTTATATTATAAAATATTTTTTTATTATTAGTATTTTTAAAATAATAAAAATACAAGTCGTATGAAAATTATGTAGAAGTTGCATAAAAATATCTTACAACCTATTTCAAGTCGCCTAAAAACTTCAAATATGTCGCATAAAAACATACTCTTACACAATGGTACTTTATATTTACACAAAGTACATTTTATCGTACACTTGCTATAAAGAATAAAATTAATTTTTTTTATTTTTATTAAGTCGCATAGGTAGCATAAGACGCATATGATATTTAGTATAATTTTCATTTGTTGAGTGAAAAAAAAACAAATGTGTGATAACGCGCATTTCAAGAATTAGTTCTAACAAAATTGATTTGTTCTTTTAGCATAATTGAGTTTGAACATTGTGTTTATATTTAATAATAATGATTTAACAATTGTTTTTTTAATTGACGTAGTTTAGTCATATGGTGCTTGTTTTTCTTAGGTTTCATTATTTTTATTTAATAAAAGTTAAATAGTTGTTTATATATGTGTTTGATAATGAAGAATAAGTTGATTAGTTTTACTCGATAGTGATTTGTTACGATGATTACATGTTATTTTTTTGTAGTTTATTGTAAAATTAAATATTTTGAAATCATTATAAAAAATTTGTTTGATTATATGTTTTTCATGTGGCCAGTTTGCTAATGATATTTAAGACATCCTGTCAATTTAACAAAAAGAAAAAAAAAATTTGTGTCAACTCATGTATTGCCATGCAAAGATATATGTTAGAGGATTCGGAACGGTGGTGTCATGGCATTGCGCCAAGCTGACGCCAGAAATTGAAACATCGCATCATTTCGTAGGTTGGCGATATGACTTTGGCGCTGCTCACGCTATGATTTTTTTTAGAATCTAAAAGGTATATACCTTTTTTGGCACTAAAAATACTTTTATGACACCAGAAATCACCAAGGCCATCAAAAAGTGTTGTCATAACATTTCTCGTGTCATAGCTCATTTTACGGATGTGACATCAATTTTTAGCTATGCCACCAACTCTAGGACACCACCGTTTCCTGTGCTCTTGACGATATTAAATTTCTCCATTAATATGCCGATTCAAATTTTCATAATATGTATTAATATTTGCTCATGCTTTGTACCCATCTTAGCCTTTCCAAATTGTCGATAATAAAAATATAACTTTCCTAGTTTGCTTAGGTGGCTCCGGTGTAATATAAGATATTTTACTTGCCGTTATCAACATTTTCTCTCTTTTGAAGGCTTGTTTCATCTTACTTTTGCTATATATTTTCGACTGTATCGATGGCTTATTACATATTTATTGACTTTTAAAACACAAGTCATGGTATGTTAGTTTTTCAAGTTATACTAATGAGAGAAATTGATGGCAATAATATGCAAGAGAAACATACCTAAAAAATAATCATGTAATTTTTGTTACCAACCCAAAAAAACGAAGAAGAAAAAAAATAAGATAAGGTAATAACAATAGAGATGATTTCTCACACAAACCCAAACCAAGTGAATTATGACAATGTTGCCTTAAAGTAAGATAATAAAAATAGTTACTGTTATGCGATTTTGTGTATCAAATCACTATTTTATTGTGACGTATTTAGCCTTGCTAGAAGAAATACGCAACCTCATTTTCAAGGGGCTTCCTGATGTGTTCATTCATTCACATTTTTTAGTTCAGATTCTTTTTATACTTTTCGGATAGTGTATCTTCATAATTTACAGTGCTACTTGAAGACATAATAATAAGATGATTATTTTCAAAACAAAAACTGGACACTCCTTTGTAAATATTGTGACAGTATTAACATCATCATTTTTCTTGCAAATAGTTGCACATCAGCCTTCTATTTCAAGGTCCCTAGTTGTGTCTGGGCGAAACATTGAAAAAAATAGGATTTGAAAGGCTAGCGAATCGGAATTGTATGGAATGTCCTACTCCTGCCCTAGCTTTTCGATCAACCAATCCCCTATTTCCGGGATGAAGTCTCAAATTTACCTGTGACTTTGCTTCGTACGACACCACATCATCACTGACTATAGTCAAACCCTTTCCTCTCAACTGCTTTTGACCCATTTTTAGAAAGTAAATATAAACCAAATCAACCCTGTCATAAGTAATTGGGTGCAAGTAGTTTTGATAGTTTTCATATTTATGACTAAATGACGTTGTAATTATCAAGCTGTGGAAGAGATAGTTTTGACAGTTATGTTGCCGAAAAACATATCCGTGTGCTTCTTATCCTGCAACGACGTGATATTTAGGGATGTACCTTATTCACGAACAAATACAATCAATTTATTCATCGTAACCTTATAGCAAACTTTAGAAAATCAGCTTTTTAGCATGATCATATTCGTTTGCTGGGCGTATACCTACTCATGGACCTTCCATCCAAGAACATCCTTGAGTGAAAAGCCCTAGAAACTGTTTTTTCATCATTTATTTAAAATCAGACTAAACTTCATAATTTTCTAGAAGTTCAGTGGCTTGCTTGTTTCAAAAGCGAATCATATTAAAGAAAAGTCATCAGAAGATCAATCCGAAGCCGGTAGATTTAGTAGGTTTTGAATGCACTAACATCACCGAAACATTTGCAAATTGTGGGGTGATCAATAAATGAACCAACTTGGGGTTAGAAGTTCCAACATCGTTCATAGTTTGAACCTTGTACATGGGAAAATGCCAATCCATATATCAAAAGTCAATTGGAAGAGATGACATGTATTATTGTGCGGTACATAACTGGTTGTCTATGTCTCTCTTTTTCAGTATTACATCATTAAGGACCGAACCCTTTAGATGTCCCGTACTACTTTGTGTCAACATATGTTGACTTTACTGCTTTGGGTGAAGCAAATAGAACTTGTAATCCTTATATACGAAAGAAGGCCATCTTCCTTCAAATAAATCATAGTAATTACTTGTATCTTTTAGATCAATTCAGATTCTTTCAAATGTCGTGTTGTTACAAAATAAATTTACAGTTTCCTAATTTCCATTAGGTACTTTCTTGTATAAAATTCACCATTTTTTAAGTAGAATGGATAGTTTTTATCTTGATATATAACCACTATTAGCAAATTACAATTACGGAAATGCCATAATGTTTAGCCTTAAACTCATGGAACCTATTTTCAAAAAATAAAAAAGAAATGAACCCGAACTTCAGCAAAGCGATAAAAAAATATGTCGGCGAAAAGTATCTAGAGCTTCACTGAAACCCCAATCACAACATGTTTTCAATGGCGGGTGTATCTTTTTGCAACAACCGAGTTGCTGACTTGGTTCTCTTTTTGTAGGTCAACAATAAACGTTGTGATAGAGTAGCTTCCTGCTCTTTGCTCACATGTATGGATTGCAGCTCTTTGCTTCGCGTGTAACCAAAAAGAGGCTGTTAAATGAATCAAGTTGTTAGTGAGTTAGTCGAGCATGGTTTCACATAAGCTACACAAGGTTGACCTGAAGGCAAACCGCAAGTTAAGATCAAGACTTGAAAGATGTAAAAATGCATAAACGTATACACCTATGTAAAATATAAGCAAGTGCGAACAAATTATAAGTACATTTTCAAATGGATCAAAACTGTAGCATAGGTTGGCTGCTAAGAAGCACCACAGAAGCTCCTGTGGTCACTCAAAGGCATAAATAGGGATTTTGTATGAGGATTATGCGTAAAATATAAAAGAGCACCAAAAAATTAAGCACCCTCTCGAATTGATAACCATGCAAAGGGATACGATGAATACTGACTAATAGTCACAGGGGTGTGCATCGACAATTACTCGTGTTATTACACAACAAATTTGAGAGCCGCGATAATAAACCCTGAAGTAGATAAAAAGATACTGTATAAATTAAGATTGAACTCCAGCAATCTAAACAAAATATATACCTATGTATTAAAAATAGCTGATAAGAAATATACAGAATGAATGGAACTTGACTTGCAATAATACGGTCACAACACACGATCAACAATGCAAACAATAGGAATAGGCTAATCCAATTGTAAAAAAAATATGACGATGAGGTATGATTGACCTCTGCTTCAGATTGTAGTTCGATGAGAGTACTGACTTAAGTGAGTAGGACCAAGTCTTATATGATTGGGGAAGCTAAAAGTAAGTCTTCAAGACTACTTGCTAGTGTCATGATATATCTAAATAAATCGCAGTCAGAAGTGTTCACAGTTATGAGTCTTCTAGACTGCACAACTTTTGGTAATGAACAACCACCAATTTATTTAGAACTTGGATCATTCGGTAAGGCTGTGTTCATTTAAAGAAAAGAGTGCATTTATGTTTGTCGTGTCAAAAGAGTCGAATCCAACGCAACCTAAACCTGGATTTGTTTTAGCATGTTACGTAACCAGCAAGCATACAGACCTTGACACAAGTGCATATCTTCAAACAGAGATCTAAATGTATGCTACACAAAAGTAAAGACCTTAATAAAAATATTGTGTACCTGCTGAAATCTTCGAACACATGTCAAACCGGTCAATGCACCACTGACTTCATTGCGATGAAGCACTCCACAGTCAGCTAAACGAAGTGGAAGGTCTGCAAACTGACAATGCAAAAACTGCAGCATGTGTGTAGCCTTTTCACGGTTTCATCTTTGCGACTGCTCTTGATCTATCCCTAAAATCACAATAAAACACACTTTCAGAATGTGAGTCTAAATTAAAGGCAATCAAGATGTAAGGCAAAGTAAAAAATACTTGTATAGCCAAATCCAACACATTTATAATGGCGTTGGAATTTCCACCTCAAATCATATGAATTTTTTTATCATTTGCTCGTTTGGCAAATGCAGCATATATATGTCCAAAACAACTAAAGAATCAAGCTTGAGGGTGTTATAGATTGATGGAGCCAGGTTGATCTGCGCTTTAAGTTGACAGCTTCCACCAGTTCAAGTTCTTATGCATTGCCTTTGCCGCCTTTTCAAAATTTATCACACAGTATTAAGAGGAGCTGGTTAATAAGCAGTAGTCATGGTTGCGCCCTTTAGGAATTGTTGAGGATAAAAGCCAATTTATCAGTTAGGTGAAAGACGAAGTCGTGGCTAAAGGCGTTGATCAACAATCAATGCACGACCACTGAAATTAGAACCATCAAAGGAATCAACGGCTTCTCTATGAGTTAGAAAGATGTTGTGTATTCAACTTTTTCATCGAATTTGGCTACTTTTAGCTTATGAATCACTTGCCATCTTGGGCCCGCAATAGCTAACTGCAACAAAAAGAGTTAATTTATAATCACATGAAAACTAATCTATATAGTCCTACTACAGTTTCTTTTTTAACATAATGAGCTAATCTATGTTTTTTTAAAGGCCATGTTTAATTATTCAAGTTAACCTATGGATAGTTACTGTGTCAAATATCATTATAAATAGGGGTGTCATTAGGGTTGAATTGACCCGACCCGAACCCGAATCCGGACCCGATAAGCCTTATCGGGTCGAGTTAAATCGGGTTGAAAATACTTATCGGGTTGGTTTGACCCGAACCCGATAACCCGATAGTATTATAGGGTCCGGTTTGGGTTATATTATTTCACTTATCGGGTTTACGGGTCAACCCGAAACGACCCGACTATAATATATACGCAGTAATTTTTTAATATGATTTTAAAACTGATGATCAGATCATTTGTTTTAGTTTCTATTCGTCTACCAAAATGCAATATGTCACATATTAAGTTGATCTAAAATATGGTATAAGAGTTTACAGTGGTAAAGCTAAGTTGCTAATTGTTTTTTATGCTGATATACAGACATGAAGCACAAAGCATTCTGTGAATATTTTTACCTTCGAGTTTACTTGTATACTACTATATACAAATATGTATTTACGTACAAAAAAGTATTATAATATACGACATACCATAGAAACAATCTGAATTTGGTACGTAAGTAGTATATTTGATCCTTCTGTTGTTTTATAAACCAACACCACAAATATGAAGTATACCATTATACAAATATGAACATCAAAAATCAGTTCATTAACGGCCAACTAACTTAAATTAAAAGTTAAAAATCATTACAAATGAGAACATTACCCAACCCACCCAACCTTGCAATTGGCCACCTACTGTACCCATTTTTAACTTATTACAAAATATCTTATGGACAAAAACTGTATTGATTTTGACCCAAAGTGTTTCGACCTATATAAAAAAGAAGAAGACTTGCCTTGACATCAGGAGGACTTAGCCTCCCACTGTGCCAGTGAGCTACACCTACACGATTCCAACACCACCATCACTATGTCTGAGATCATCACTAATCATGAGACTGTCGAGGAGCAGTTGGTAACATTAGAGAACTACTTTAAACAAAATAATTTTAGAGGCCAGACTTGAGGCCTGGTTGTAAAATGTTATCCAGCCTAGAGGAAAACTGCCAGCTTTCCACATTGGCCTTTGTATCCCCTGCAGCATTATCATACATGGGGAGATAAGTAAGTGTATTTCTAGTGTTACTGGAATTGATTACCAAAAACAGAAAGAAAATAGCATAGCTAGAATTTGAGATGGGAGAATGTACAGTTTCAGTTAGTGGTTATAAATGGCAATCGAATTCATCCTCCTCCACTCTCTCATATCAAACACATTTACACGAACCTTTATCCGCATGTCAACCTAGAAGATATTAATATAGTCAAGTAACAACACACACACACTCTCCTAATAATTTCAATAGATATATATATAAAGAAGTGAAGTTACCTGCATAATGTTTTCCTCACCCATCTCATCCATAACCTCATCAAGGAAATTAAACAGAGTTTCCGCATCTTCAACAAAATCAGTGGCGTCAACCCCAGAAATAAAATGCAAACCCCGAGGACAAGATACCAAAATTTGATTAACGTCTTTTTGTGTGCATATTTCCAAGTATCCGCCAATATTGAACAGCTAGTGAGTGCCCAGGAGGCTTTATATTCGGCTACTTGTGTATTAATGTTTAGCATAGGGCTTTGCTAATATCACACTTTTGGTGCCAAAGTGTGCACGAATTATAGGAATAAAGTTTTGCACCTGTATTCTGTGAAGTATGTTCCACTGATATCGTTCGCTTCTCAACTGCACATAATCAACAACAATCACATTTAAACCAATGAAAAAGTAACTAAATGTAAACGCTTAACTACAAAGTGTACCTCTGAAAGATGAGAACATAGACCATTAATGTAACCCTGGGCTATGGCACTAAGAGCTAAAAGTTCAGTATCCCTCAACTTCCAACTTGCAACATCCGATTTTGACTACTTAGGCTGTACATATCATATTGCGTGATTTCTCATGACAAATAAGATACACAATAATAAAACAAACCTAATTCAATAAGAAAACCGCATATGATAATACCTCTTATGATACACTTTTAGTTAAAATTCCTTTTACCGCTTATGACCAAAAACTGACTTGAGTTGTAAGTCTTGTTCATCTTTTTGCTCCATGTATTGCCCTACTATAAACCTGAGTCAGCCATTAACCTTCACGTTTTACCTTATGTTGAGATCCTCATCAATATTGGGCACATGTTTCTTTTTTCACCGTAAGTCCAAGACCTGTATAAGAGGTGATAATCATAAACTGAAAACATAAACAGACAACGATTTAAATCAGTGTTTTTTACAATAACATAAATAGACAACGATTTAACATAAATCGAATTTGATTAGGGTTTTTCATCAATCGAATCGATTAGCGGTTTTCATAAACCGAATCGATTATGGTTTTTCATAAATCGAATTGATTAGGGTTTTTCATAAATTGAATCGATTAGGGGTTTTCATAAAACGGATCGATTAGGGTTTTTCCATAAATCGAATAAGTAAATTTGAATCACAGGACTCAGGTTTTAGATAGGATACGTTTTAGGGTTATTGTGAATGGTCGTCAGATTGAATGTATGAGAATAAATAGGTGATTCTTTTATGGAGTTTTATTTTGAGCCCATGATTTTTTAAGCCCATGCTGACGTGGATTAGTGGCATGATAGATGACGTGGCAAATCCCTCCTCTTATATATAATATAAAGATATATATATATATATATATATATATATATATATATATATATATATATATATATATATATATAGGGGAGTGTTATTATGGTAAACAACTTAAAATGCAATATAGTAGGCACACTTCTGAACCGTTGGATCAATGATCATTGATTAAAATTAATCTTATCTAAATGGATGGCAAGATTGTAATAACTTTAAAAATGAATGGCATTATGAACATGTAACACTCTCAATTTTTCGTATCGGTACAGCGGAAGGGTCTTTCAGAGTGTTACGGGATAGCACAATAACTCCAATCATAGACAACACATAAAAATGGTTGTTCAAGGTTCAACATACATTCATTCGATAAAAAGTTTTAAAGTGTACAAGAGTTCCCAAATTATACAGGTCATTAAGTTTACAAAACATAGATCGAATGAACATTTTTAATATTATGTGGGCCATCAGAGTCGATCTCCATCCGGATTACCTTCAAGCACCTGAGATAAAAACATGCAAAAATCATATCAGCGAATGCCGAGTAAATTCATAGAGTTTAATAAAAACCGTTATATAAAAAATCGTTAAAATCAGAACACAAGTATAATATCGGAAGTAAGTCCACGTATTGCTAGTCAGGCAATATATAAATCAAGCATACATCTTAAACCGTCCATGAGACCGTAGCCTCAATATTACCATAATAGGTAATATATCCATCGTTATTAGCGTCGTATCATATCGGATATTTAGATTATATAGGATTATTATTAGTCGCATGACATTGTTACCTTACTATGAAAACAGCGGGCCGCGAACCCGACAAACAATTTGCCCATCTAAGTTAGCGTGTCGTCACAAAAATCACGCTATGGAATCTTCTCATACATAAAATCGCTTACCAATCAATGTGGTATGACGGGGATCAACCGTCAAGGCGCGAACTAGGGTGATCGTCCCCAAATAGTACTATCAAATGCATAAGCGTCTACCAAATCCCGGTAGTTCACAATTCATGCTAATGGGACTTTAAGTGACATAACCTAACTACTAATAATCCTTTTAGTCTCGTTTATAGGGTCATAGCATCATTCGGGTCCATATCATTAAGCATACTATCGGGACTACTTGTGTTCTATTTTTATAAAAATCTAGCGAGTTATCTCCCTCGCGGGTTTACAAATCATTTTATAAAACATTTAAAAGAGTGCGAGGCTATGAACTCACGTTGATAATGAAAGGCGGATTATCGGCTACGGGCGTGCTTCGGTCACGGAAACCTATATAAATAATAATCGGTCTTAGACTCTTGTCCATTGACTTTATCAAAATAACAATATACATATGATGATTTTGTGCATATGATGATGATCAAGTGGGTTTATACATCCTTGTATACTTATTTTAGTGTTTACGTTTTAGTAACTTTCTACTAGTTTACTAGTTTTACCTATTTACCTATTTTAAGTCCAATAAGCTTAGTATAAGTTCTTTAACTTGTTTTAATCCATTTTATACCTATATTATCAGTATCTATACTTTCCATGTTGGGCCCAAATGGGTTAAGCCCAATAAGTTCTTTTTATAAGTGGTTAACTTATTTAGTCCAATTATTAGTCCAACTATTAGTCCAATATGTTTAGTTAGCTCGTTAATGTCCGTATGTCCTATAGTTCGGGTTTTAACGGTTTTACTTGTATTAGATACTTATATATCAGTATGTGACTTTTAAAAACTTTACATTAGACGGGTTTGATCGTCTAAGTTTTAATTGGCGAAAAACGTTAATTTTACGGTAATAGCCGAAAAAGTCGTAAAAATCAAGTTTATAGTTTTTATTACTTATAAGTATTATTCCACTACCATTTATATAATTTATCAATTTATTTAACCTTTTACGTATTTATATAAATAAATTTCATAAGTTAGTGGGTTTTTATTTTACATTTTATACAATAAAATTTGAGTGCTTATATAATAATAATAAACATTAATTCTCAATATCTGATTTTTATTTTCATCTTCACCATTTTTATCATATCTAGAGTTCTATAATGAATTAGAAGCTCATTTTTGGATGGCATGATCTTCATATTATGTGCTACATTTAACTTAGTTATAGCTACTGCTCATTTTAAGTTTATCTATGCTTAACAGTCCCTACAAAACAGCTTATTCAGATTAGCACACTTATTTTATTTTGATCATATCTCACTCATTATAATGATTCCATTGCATGACCAACTCTCACATGTGTATAACATCTTGTACTTACTGTAAATGGATTATACCATGCAAGTTTATCAGTTCAAGTACTAGTTACATACTGTTTTTATATAGCCAACTAAATAAGCATGATTTTAGCCTTATTTCTCATGGTTATTAACATTTATAAGCATATTTATCAACACTTGATCCCCACACAACATTTTTATCATCATATATTCATCATATACATATACAATAAGAAAGAAAATACATTTGTTCTTTACAAAAATAACAAGATAAAATGGAGAGGATGATCTTCTTTACCAACCAAGTGTATTTCTTGTTTTTGGAAGACAAGAACTTGATGAACACCAAAAGTAACTCCAAGATCATCAAACACCAAGAACAATAGTTGAGAAATCAGCCCTAGGACACAAGCAAATCACCTCCTTTGTTGTTGAAATGGCCACCAAATGATCAAGGCTTCAAGATAACTCCATGATAGAGCTAGATAACATGTATTTCATGGCTAGAAAAGATCAAAAGGGGTGTTTTGTGCTTCAAAGTGGACGGAAATGGTGAAGGTTTTGAGAGAGTTTGAAGTAGTTTGCATGTATGAAATGATGGTGTGTGTATTAGCTAGTGGTTTTGAGTGAATGGAAAGCTTAATGTGTAAGCTTAGCTTACACTTGTTAAATAACAAGTTAACAAGATGCCACATATTGATGTGGTGTCTTGTTGTGCCGTCCCATGGTGCTAGTGGGGTGGGATAATGTATTTTGTCCCACCTCACTAATTTACGGGTATTCTTCGATTCTAGTTTTCTCGATTTGCGTGCCCTCGGGTCGTTTTACGAAAAACGTTTTTATAAATTATGAATCAACGTCATAAAACGAATCCAATAAAAATTGTCTCATCAAAAACGGAGTTCAAAAACGTAAATACGTAATCCTAAGGTTTCCGGTTTAGTCGTAAAGGACGCTAAATTATGCACGTAAGCCCAAATTTAAATCCGTAAATTGTGAGTTCGTCAACCAACACAAAAATAAGTTTCAAAATATTATACGAGAAAATAATTCACTACCTGAAAATGTTAGATTGTCACAGCTTTTCCTCCTAAAAGGGATCAACGCCCTCGTGATCCATTTCATTTGGATGTCCGTTTATTATTGAAATCGAAGAGGTGCGGATATTTCTTCCACATTTCATCCTCTCGTTCCCAAGTATACTCCGGTCCATGCTTTGAATTCCATCGGATCTTAACAATAGGTATCCGACTTTGTTTTAGTTGCTTTACCTCACGATCCATAACCTCTACGGGCTCTTCGATAAAATGCAACTTCCCATCTATTCGAACCTTACCTAACGGAATTTTCTCATCACTCACTGCTAGACATTTCTTTAGATTAGATACATGGAATGTGTTGTGAACACCATGAAGTTCTGGGGGTAACTCTAGTTTGTAAGCCACCGGACCTACTCTAGATAAAATCTTAAAGGGTCCAATATAACGAGGATTCAATTTTCCTCGCTTTCCAAATCTTATAGCGCCTTTCCATGGCGATACTTTCAACATTACTCGGTCACCCACTTTAAACTCCATTGGCTTCCGCCGCACATCCACGTAACTTTTCTGTCTACTACGGGCAGTCAACAACCTATTCTTAATCTGAACTATCATCTCTGTTGTCTCCCGGATCAATTCCGGTCCCGTGAGCTGGGTATCCCCAACTTCACTCCAACATACAGGAGATCTACACTTCCTACCATACAAAGCTTCAAATGGTGCAGCCTTAATACTAGAATGGTAACTATTGTTATACGAAAACTCTGCTAACGACAATTGTTTATCCCAATTCTTACCAAAATCTAACACACAAGCTCTCAACATATCTTCCAGTGTTTGTATCGTCCTTTCACTCTGCCCATCAGTCTGGGGGTGATAAGCAGTGCTCATGTCGAGATTCGTTCCCAAAGATCTTTGGGGAGATTTCCAAAAATTCGATGCGAATCTAGGATCTCGATCTGAAATGATCGATACAGGCACTCCATGCTTGCATACAACATTCTCAAGGTATATACGAGTCAGCTTCTCCAGTGAGAACTGCTCTTTAACCGGAATGAAGTGTGCTGATTTGGTTAGTCTATCGACAATGACCCAAATCGAGTTGTTTCCAGATGATGTTCTATGAAGCTTGGTGATAAAATCCATCGTAATTCGCTCCCACTTCCATTCAGGAATCTTTGGTTGTTGAAGTAGTCTTGATGGCTTTTGATGTTCAGCTTTGACTCTAGCACAAGTCAAGCATTGAAGAACATACATATCTATGTCAGCTTTCATATTTGGCCACCAGTACAACTTCTTCAAATCATGGTACATCTTATCAGATCCCGGATGAATGGAATACTTAGATTTATGAGATTCTAACATAATCAAGTCTCTTAAGCCTCCAAACTTAGGTATCCACATACGACCTCTTAAGCATTTCACTCCATCAGCTCTAACCTCTAAAGGATCTCCTTCTCCTCGGAACCCTTCATTAACGAAGTTTTCCTTCTTACAAGCTTCTATTTGCGCATTTCTAATTTGCTCAGGCAAATTATTGTGCACAGTCAAGACTAGAGAACGTACCCTGATAGGCTCTCTATCTTTCCTACTTAACGCATCGGTAACAACATTGGCTTTTCCTGGGTGATATTTTATATCACAATCATAATCACTTAACAACTCTATCCATCTTCGTTGCCTCATGTTCAATTCCTTCTGGTCGAGAATATACTATAGGCTTTTGTGATCGGTGAATACCGTACACTTGGTGCCATACATATAATGTCTCCACAACCTAAGAGCAAAGACTACAGCTCCTAACTCAAGATCATGAGTAGTATAATTCTCCTCATTCTTCCTTAATTGCCTAGAAGCATAAGCTATCACTTTCTCTCGCTGCATCAAAACAGCTCCATAGCCTCTAAGAGATGCATCACAATACACTACAAAATCCTCACTCCCGTCGGGTAATGATAAGATTGGCGCACTACATAATTTTTGCTTCAATGTATGAAATGCTCCATATTCATCACTTCCCCAAACGAAAGGTTTATTCTTCTAGGTAAGCTTAGTCAAGGGTTTAGCTATCAAAGAAAATTCTTTAATGAATTGCCTATAATAGCCAGCCAATCCTAAGAACTGTCTCACTTCCGTTGGCGTTGTCGGTGCAGACCAATTCTTAATAGCTTCAACCTTTGCAGGATCAACATGAATTCCATCTTTGTTAATCACATGACCAAGAAATTGCATAGAATCTAACCAGAAATCACATTTCGAAAACTTAGCATACAACTTTTCATCCTTTAACAAATTCAAAACAATCCTTAAATGTTCTCTATGTTCATCTTCATTCTTAGAATAGATTAGAATATCGTCGATAAACACAATCACAAATTTATCCAAGTAGGGCTTGCACACTCGATTCATTAAATCCATGAAAACCGCAGGTGCGTTAGTTAACCCAAATGGCATTACTTGAAATTCATAGTGTCCATAACGAGTTCTAAATGCAGTTATAGGAATATCTTCTTCACGGACGCGAAGTTGGTGATATCCTGACCGCAAATCTATCTTAGAATACACACTAGATCCTTGTAGTTGATCAAGCAAATCATCAATCCTAGGTAAAGGATATCGATTTTTAATTGTCAACTTATTCAGTTCCCTATAGTCAATGCACATACGGAAAGATCCATCCTTCTTCTTAACAAACAAGACTGGAGCTCCCCAAGGCGACGAGCTCGGTCGAATAAAACCTTTATCAGACAACTCCTTAAGTTTCTCAGATAACTCCTTTAATTCAGAAGGGGCTAATCGGTAAGGCGCACGTGCCACCGGTGCAGCACCAGGAATTAAATCGATTCGAAACTCTACTTGCCTTATCGGTGGAAGTCCGGGTAAATCTTTAGGAAATACCTCAGGAAATTCACAAATAATAGGTACATCTTCCAATCGTTTCTCCCTAGACTCATTCCCGGTCACTTGAGCTAAGAATAACTCACAACCGTTCCTGATGTACTTTTGGACTTTAATACATGAAACGATTTTCAAACGGGATTCACCTCGACTACCATCAATTACTAACGTCCTATTCCTAAGAGGTATCTTAACTTTCTTCTCTCCACATAAAATAGTAGCATTATTCAACGACAACCAATCCATACCAATAATAATATCAAAACTACCTAATTCTATCAACATCAAATCAATCGGAAAGGAATAGTTCAAGAGATTTAGAGAGCATCCTTCTAATAGCTTATTAGTTTTCACTAATTTACCATTAGCCAATTCCACCTCGTAACTGGTATTTATCTCAACAGGTTCAATGTCAATAAGGGCACTAAATTTAGTGGATACAAAGCTCCTATCAGCACCCGAATCAAATAAAGCAACAACATAATGATTGTTGAGTAAAAACGTACCGGTAACGACATTCAGATTCTCTTTCTTCACCTCAATTGTTCCAAGTTGATAGACACCACCCTGGGGGTTTCTTCCTGGTACAATCGCTTTCAACTTGGGGCATTCCGATTTCCTATGACCTTCTTCATTACAGTTTAAGCAAATGGTTCCCTTCTTACACCTTTCAACCTTGTGTCCAAGCTTTCCGCAATTTCGGCACTTCCAGCAGTCGCCAGCATGCCTCTTGTTGCCACACTTAGGACATCTATCATCGTTGCGCGGTGTGTTGTTGGTAAGAGCATTTGCATTCCCCTTTCTCTGGTTCTGACGGCGATTGAAATTCTTCCTATTATCACCTCTATCTACACGATAATCGTCACCCTTTCTTTTCTCACCAACACGGGCTTCATCTTCCCTATCCTGAATTATCTGTCCAATGAGTTGGTAGGCCATTCAAACAGCATCATCAATGGTCAGTGGTTTAGATGATGTCACGTCCCCCCGGATATTCCTGGTCAACCCTTTAATATATTGCTCAATTCGGATCTCTTCGGGTTCAACCAATCGAGGACATAGCAAGGCCAACTCATGGAATCGATTTGTGTAACTATCAATGTCCACACCTTTCATTCTCAAATGAATCAACTCTTGTTCTAAGCTAATGATCACACTACGAGGACAAAACTCCAAATTCGTCCACTTCTTAATTTCAGCCCAAGGAGTAGCATTAGCAGCATCAAGACCCATGAAAACAATTATCCCGTTCCACCAAGTCAACGCACGACCTTTAAGAGTAGCCATAGCAAAAGTCACCTTATCTTCCTCCTTACACTTACTAATCCGAAACACCGACTCAATCTTCTCAATCCACTGGCTTAATCCTACAACACCTTCAGTTCCATTAAAAGGTAGAGGTTCACACTTCATGAACGTCACATAAGTACAGCCACCAACGTCAGGTGCATTAATTCCAAGTCCTCCTACATTTCATCCAACATTAGCATTCACATTATTAGCATTCACATTCACATTAGTACCGCCAATTCCACTACCGTCAGCTCCACTACCGCCAGCTCCACTACCGCCAGCTTCATTTCTAGCATTTGCCATAAATTCAGTCATAGATGCGGTAACTTGCTCCGTAATAATCCTACGTACATCATCCTCAGTCACAGCCTTCTTGGGCGGCATAGTTCTATAATTTCACAATTTCAAAGTATTAAGCATTCACCCAACAAGGATTCATATAATATGGATTGAATTTATAATCAAGATACAAATAAGGCACAATATGGAATTCAAGACAAGATACATATTTCATTCGATTTGAAACAAAAGCATTGTCTTAGTTATATCCCATATCAAAGTTCTAGCACTATATATACTCAAAATTCGTGCCAAGTCTACTACTAACAAGTCGGTTCAGTCAAAGCTACAAAAGTACAAAAGATACAAAGGTCACTACTAAATACAGACTGGTCTACTGAGAACCGCCAGATGGTCCATCATCCATCGTCTTCTGTATCTTTGTCGGACGATCACTAGACACATCTTCAGCTGGGCGCTTACGGATCACTCCTCTTTCAACCATGTCAGCATAAAATCTACTATTCCAACCCACGGATATATTCAACTCCTTCTCAGCTTTCTCACGCATCGCACGAGCTACATTCAACTGAATCTCCATAGAATTCACCTTTTTCTTCATAGCAGCAAACTCACCACTTTCTAACACTGATAACCTCCTAAAAGCCTCATTCAAACCACGCTCTACATCAGTCAAATCCAAACTAAGCAATTCCCGCTCTTTCTCACCAACCTTAGTCTTCGACTCCAAATAAGAAACTTGAGTCTAAACAACACCTAATCCAATCTCTGTCATACTACTCTTAACACGGGAAGCATCTAGATCACGTCTCAAGGCCCATGGTGCAAGACCATCAATGTGAGTAGCCTATCGAGTACTAGACGACTCTCCTATCTCACGTCTACGAGTAGCAATACCATCAGTACCGTCAGGTGCATTATCATCCTCATCCTCCTCTGATTCAGAATCAGATTCAGACGATTCGGACATTTCATCCCTAGGTAACTCAACCTCAGAATCAGACAAATAAACTGGTAGGGGTAAAGGCTCGCCCTCTGGAACATCATAAGGATAAATAAGCTCAGCTTCCTCATCATCATCAACCTCATCGTCTATACCTACATCCTCCTCGACATCCTCGTCGTCAATCTCATCATCTAAATCATCTATCCCAATCTCCTCATCATTCTCTATATCAACATTCTCAATTTCATTCTCTACTAAGTCAACCTGAGGGGCAATCTGATCTCCTAGTCCTATCTCGGGCTCGGGATCCTCAAATGGTTCCTCCTCATCATCCATATCATAATCTACTAAGTCTAAATAAGGATCATCATCAACATTAGGTTCGGGAATAGCATGATTTTCTACAGGAATATTAGGGTCATCCATGACAATCAGCATTTATATATATATCTCGTATTAGGATAACATACTAGTTAAACAATTACATAATGAAACCACGATATATACATATATATAAATTAAATTATATATATCAAAATATATATCTTCTCAATAGGGCTTGTTGGTAACGTCGGAGATCTCTGGCACCGTTATAGTCAAAAGATTTTTCAAATATTTTCTTAAATGTTCATTGTCAAAAGATTTTGAAAAGTTTTGTTCAAAACCTTGGTTTTTAAAATCTTTAGTTCTCTATAACGAGAGCTCTGGTACCAAACTGTAACACTCTCAATTTTTCGTATCGGTACAGCGGAAGGGTCTTTCAGAGTGTTACGGGATAGCACAATAACTCCAATCATAGACAACACATAAAAATGGTTGTTCAAGGTTCAACATACATTCATTCGATAAAAAGTTTTAAAGTGTACAACAGGTCCCAAATTATACAGGTCATTAAGTTTACAAAACATAGATCGAATGAACATTTTTAATATTATGTGGGCCATCAGAGTCGATCTCCATCCGGATTACCTTCAAGCACCTGAGATAAAAACATGCAAAAATCATATCAGCGAATGCCGAGTGAATTCATAGACTTTAATAAAAACCGTTATATAAAACAATCGTTAAAATCAGAACACAAGTATAATATCGGAAGTATGTCCACGTATTGCTAGTCAGGCAATATATAAATCAAGCATACATCTTAAACCGTCCATGAGACCGTAGCCTCAATATTACCATAATAGGTAATATATACATCGTTATTAACGTCGGATCATATCGGATATTTAGATTATATAGGATTATTATTAGCCGCATGACATTGTTACCTTACTATGAAAACAGCGGGCCGCGAACCCGACAAACAATTTGCCCATCTAAGTTAGCGTGTCGTCACAAAAATCACGCTATGGAATCTTCTCATACATAAATTCGCTTACCAATCAATGTGGTACGACGGGGATCAACCGTCAAGGCGCGAACTGGGGTGATCGTCCCCAAATAGTACTATCAAATGCATAAGCGTCTACCAAATCCCGGTAGTTCACAATTCATGCTAATGGGACTTTCAGTGACATAACCTAACTACTAATAATCCTTTTAGTCTCGTTTATAGGGTCATAGCATCATTCAGGTCCATATCATTAAGCATACTATCGGGATTACTTGTGTTCTATTTTTATAAAAATCTAGCATGTTATCTCCCTCGCGGGTTTACAAATCATTTTATAAAACATTTAAAGAGTGCGAGGCTATGAACTCACGTTGATAATGAAAGGAGGATTATCGGCTACGGGCGTGCTTCGGTCACGGAAACCTATATAAATAATAATCGGTCTTAGACTCTTGTCCAATGACTTTATCAAAATAACAATATACATATGATGATTTTGTACATATGATGATGATCAAGTGGGTTTATACATCCTTGTTTACTTATTTTAGTGTTTACGTTTTAGTAACTTTCTACTAGTTTACTAGTTTTACCTATTTACCTATTTTAAGTCCAATAAGCTTAGTATAAGTTCTTTAACTTGTTTTAATCCATTTTATACCTATATTATCAGTATCTATACTTTCCATGTTGGGCCCAAATGGGTTAAGCCCAATAAGTTCTTTTTATCAGTGGTTAACTTATTTAGTCCAATTATTAGTCCAATTATTAGTCCAATATGTTTAGTTAGCTCGTTAATGTCCGTATGTCCTATAGTTCAGGTTTTATCGGTTTTACTTGTATTAGATACTTATATATCAGTATGTTACTTTTAAAAACTTTACACTAGACGGGTTTGATCGTCTAAGTTTTAATTGGCGAAAAACGTTAATTTTACGGTAATAGCCGAAAAAGTCGTAAAAATCAAGTTTATAGTTTTTATTACTTATAAGTATTATTCCACTACCATTTATATAATTTATCCATTTATTTAACCTTTTAAATATTTATATAAATAAATTTTCATAAGTTAGTGGTTTTTATTTTACATTTTATACAATAAAATTTGAGTGCTTATATAATAATAATAAACATTAATTCTCAAAATCTGATTTTTATTTTCATCTTTACTATTTTTATCATATCTAGAGTTCTATAATGAATTAGAAGCTCATTTTTGGATGGCATGATCTTCATATTATGTGCTACATTTAACGTAGTTATAGCTACTGCTCATTTTAAGATTATCTATGCTTAACAGTCCCTACAAAACAGCTTATTCAGATTAGCACACTTATTTTATTTTGATCATATATCACTCATTATAATGATTCCATTGCATGGCCAGCTCTCACATGTGTATAACATCTTGTACTTACTGTAAATGGATTATACCATGCAAGTTTATCAGTTCAAGTTTTAGTTACATACTGTTTTTATACAACCAACTAAATAAGCATGATTTTAGCCTTATTGCTCATGGTTATTAACATTTTTAAGCATGTTTATCAACACTTGATCCCCACACAACATTTTTATCATCATATATTCATCATATACATATACAATAAGAAAGAAAATACATTTGTTCTTTACAAAAATAACAAGAGAAAATGGAGAGGATGATCTTCTTTACCAACCAAGTGTATTTCTTGTTTTTGGAAGACAAGAACTTGATGAACATCAAAAGTAACTCCAAGATCATCAAACACCAAGAACAAAAGTTGAGAAATCAACCCTAGGACACAAGCAAATCACCTCCTTTGTTGTTAAAATGGCCACCAAATGATCAAGGCTTCAAGATAACTCCATGATAGAGCTAGATAACATGTATTTCATGGCTAGAAAAGATCAAAAAGGGGTGTTTTATGCTTCAAAGTGGACGGCAATGGTGAAGGTTTTGAGAGAGATTGAAGTAGTTTGCATGTATGAAATGATGGTGTGTGTAGTAGCTAGTGGTTTTGAGTGAATGGAAAGCTTAAAGTGTAAGCTTAGCTTACACTTGTTAAATAACAAGTTAACAAGATGCCACATATTGATGTGGTGTCTTGTTGTGCCGTCCCATGGTGCTAGTGGGGTGGGATAAT